>PVIC010018492.1:0-31545 GCA_004025085.1 Thryonomys swinderianus
AAGACAGGCCCTCGCTTTGTAGTTCAGGCTGGCCCTGAGCTCACTATGTAGCTCAGGCAAACCTGGAACTCAGCAATCCTCCTGCCTCTGCCTCCCGAGTGCTGGGATTACAGGCGTGAGTCACCACACCCAATATCATATCATTGTATGTGGTTACCAGATTGAATCAGGGACCTTCCACTTGCTAGGCAGGCATCGGAACCACTGAGCTAAATCCCCGGCCCAATTAGTATATGTTTGCAGCACATTCCTCTGGAGGAGCAGGCACATGATTGTGACAATCCACCTCTACATCTCTTGGTCCCTTTTCCATTTGCAAACATCTATCTCCCTATGTCCCATTGTTTAGCGTTCCTTTTGCTCTTTATATTTTGGATTTCCCATAGAAGAGAAACTACATGATATTTAAATTTTTATGTCTGATTTATTTCACTTAATAGTATGATATCAAGGTGCATCCATTTAGCTACAGATAGCTTGAGTTTATCCTTCCTTGTGACAGAGTAGCACTCTACTGTATACAAATACATTTTTTAATCTGTTCATCTCCTGATGGCTATATATACCACTTCCAAGCGTTAGCTATGATGAGGTACGCTGCTATAAACAATTTTGTTTGTTTTGTTGTTTTTAGGCAGGGTCTCACTATATAGTTAAGACTGGCCTTGAACTCATTATGTAGCCCAGGTTGGCTTTGAACTTAATCTTCCTGGCTTTGCCTCCCAAGTGCTGGTATTACATGTATGTGATACCACACCTGACTCTAAACATAAAAATATTTTAAGAAATATATTTCTATTTAAAAATTTTATTGTAGTAAAATACATGTAACATGTACAAGAAGTGACCAAAATATACAGTGAAAGCTTGAACTAAAAGTTTTGTTACAATTGCTTCTCGGCCTTTTGGCTAAGGTCAAGTGTAAAAATTTTGTTACAAACTGGGTGTGGTGGTGGTATGTAGTTACTTGGGATCGAATTTGGGACCTTGCACTTGCTAGGCAGGTGGTGGAACCACTGAGCTAAATCCTGGCTCCTACTATACTAAACTGCTTAAGTAAACCCCTGCCCCCCATAATTTATCTCTTAACTATTTCTAGGCACATAGTTCAGAAGTGCTAAGTACATTCACAATACTGTACAACCAATTCCAGGCCTCTTGTCATCTAGCGAAACTGTATCCAGCCATCAAGTAGCACCTGTCCCCAGCCCTGGCAATCAGCATTCCTCTGCCTGTCTAGGATCAGACCACTCCAATGGCCTCAAATGAGGGAGTTGTATGTGTCCTTTGTGCCTGGCTTATTCCATTTAGCACACAGTCCTCAAGGGTCACTCACGTTACAGGCTGGGTCAGAACGTCACTCTCTAGGGCTTAATAGTATTCTGCATTGTCCACACACCAGGCTTTCATCATCTACTTGCCATTAATAGACACTTGGGTTGTTTGTGCCTTTTGGTCATTGTGCACAATGCTGCTCTCGACACAGGGATCCAAACAGCTCTTGGAGACCCAGCTTTCAACTCTTGTGGGCGTTAGGAAATATGTATCTTCTGTCAATAGCCAAGATCCTTCCTAAGATGTTTATTAGAAAGTGGGCAACGCCAAGCAGGACCCTGAGCCAGGTTCCCTGGCCATGCGCTGAATAAATAAAGTGCTTTACCTCACAGAGTGAGGAAGCCTTTCCAAGTTCTCCAGGGATCCCTATCATGGTGTTTCTTCTTCATTCATGTGTTCAAGCAAATAAATAAAAATATCTCAGCTAACTGATCTTTGGGGTTTAGTGTAAAACCCAGAATCTGGCCTGATGAAGTCCTTCCACTGCGGGTAATGTGTTTACTCTGTACCCGCAGGAAGGAACATCCTGCTGTTTCTCTGCTTGATTTGGGGACAAGTATAATCTAAAAAACAAAACCAGAAAAAGCCAGGCTCAGTCCGGTGATCTGAATCTGAACTTTAGATTCACTTCAGCTGCTCTGTGACAGCTGATAGGCTTTATAAAACAAATAAAATGGCAGCATAAATTATCTGTGTCTGTGCGCTCACCGGTGCTGGCCTTCCCCTGGGTCTGCAAACACTGGGCCATCTCTTTACTCACAACTTGCACGGCAATCTGCCCAGAGACTAGAACAGCTCGCACACAGTAGGCCTCCCACATGCACGTGCTGAATGAACAAACAGCCATCTCTGGTGCATACTTGCACAACTCCACAGCGTCACGTGATGATGTGTAAGCGGCATGACAGAATGGGTGTGTGATCAAGGCTCTGCGTAAGCATTCTCATTCATGCTGCGAGAACACAGGTTGTGGGGGAGGAGTGGAGCGCAGCACACACTGGCATAACATCAGAAGGAACTTGAGTAGCGCCTTGAAGCCGTGACAGTTCCACAGGAAGAGACAGGCAGGTGCAAAGGGTGGTAAACACAAAGCTTGTTGGAAGAATAGTGACTATTCTGTTCGCGTAAAGTACGATTACATAACATTATAATTAGTGACTTCGTAAACCCTGTACCTGCTCCAGTAGTGCAATCATTCTGAACTGATACTGTTAAAACTTCATTATCAGCAAGAATATAACCCTGAACACATTCATTCCCTCCCAAGTCTCTGAAGCAACATTTCAGAAAATGAAATACTCTGCAGTGCGGCTGTCTCATGGACACTCTGCCAGGATGGAGATGTTCATCGCCCTTCTCCAGCCTACTCCTAGCTGTGTGCCTCGTGTGGTTATTAAAGCATTTGAAATGTGATCAGTGTAACTAAGAACATGACCCCCCACCCCCACCCCGTGTGAAGGCTTCTAAGCTGGATTCTTAATTTTATTTAATTTTGACTAGCAACCTGTGGATCTGGCTGTTGCAGCCGTACAAATGACTAGGACCAGCTGTTCTGCTGTTGTAAGGTCGCTTGCATGCAGTAGGCACACAAGTAACATTAGCAGAGTGACATCAAAAAGCAAAGTTTGTTTGATTTTATTCAGGGTGCAGATGTGGCAGTCAGGTCTGTGGAAGCCAAGTTACTCAAAGTTAGATGGTAACTGTTCTCCAGAAATGCCCACTAAACTCATCCAATCAGATTACCCAAAAGATCTAGGTTTTTGTGGAACAGAAAGATTCTATGACATGTTCAAAAAAGATACTTAAATTTTCAAATTATTTTCTGGTGTCCAAAACTGGATCAAATAGAGTGAAATAGAATCAAAGTTTTTAAATGAAGCTGCTAGGAATAATATAACAACACACGAAGTCTTTACAGTGTCCCGATGCCACAGCTCACATTAGGGTCAGACGCTGAAGTTGGCAGCGCTGACAATCTGCTCAAAGAGGCTCAAAAATGCTACACAGTCCTCCGCTACCCACACCGACCACGCTCTCTCAGCCCACACTGCTGCTCCTTCAGCTTGGCCCAGTTGAGATCAAGGGCAGGCTCCGGGCCACGCCGAATCAAAAAGACACTGTTCTCTTGTTTCTGGTAGGTCGCAGAGTTGAAGCCATATAGGTTTAATGCTCCTATGCTGTGATATTTGCACCGTGTATTCTAATGGCCATAAGACATTTAAAGAGAAGGATCAATTAATCAACTTGTAAGTTGAACAGAAATCTCTAGAACACAGTCATTATTTCAGTTGCTCATCTGTATCTGAAATGAAGCATACATTTTAAATGAGGTATAAGAACAATGAGGTACAAATGAGGTACAAGAAGTTTGGCAAAGAGCCTTTGCTCTAATTCAAATGAAAGTGCAACTGGAAGCAGTGGATGTTAATTTACACTGACCAGAGCCCACAGGTGCACGGGGTTACGTTGCAGACACAGCACCTGGTGTCTGGGGAGGAGCCAGGCCACATACTGAGAACAACAGGCCCCTGTGTCTTGGACACAGGAACGCCCTTGGCTGGAAACCAGCACATCCGAGCCACCAAAGGCGTACGTGCTGACTTCCAGGAGCCTGTTCAGGGTCCTGGTCCCTGTGGGCTCAGCGCCCAGCCGTAGGCCGACTCTGCAGACACCCAGAGGAGTTCCATTCTCTTAAACCATGGTGTGTAGTGGGCTAACTCGGGTCTAGGAAATGCCCAGGTTCTTTGTTAGAAAATATGAATTTGTCCCTGAGACATGATAATAGAGTTCACATGGGTGATCCCGAACCTCTCTTAAACAGAAAATTACAGCCATGTGAAAGAGATGACTGTGGAAATAGGTGTGAGGAGCTCACCCAAAATGAAGGGAGAGGGCTGACAGTGAGGTACCAGCACTTTGCTATCTTTATGACCCATCTGCTTCTTCCTCTCTTAGAAACCTGACTTAGGAAGATCCTTGTGTTACACGATCAAGATGAACGAACCCAGGGTACAATTCTGTTTTTGTGTGCAAGGAGCCCTTGTCTTTGCAAGTGGCCCTTTTTCCTGGCTGTGGAAAGCCAGCTGTTGTCCACCGATCTGGGGAATACAAACTCCCAAGCAGAGACCAGGACTGCGTCACTCAAGGGCAGAGGAACCACTTAGATGCGAGGAAAAACAAATCACCTCTGATAAAATGTTATTACTCAAAATCAGTCTCTAGCTTTTTGGAGGTTACAGTGACTGAGTGTTTTCTCTTCCTGAATCCTAAGGTTTCATTTTTCTCTGAAGTGGTTTATTGTATGTGGTGCCTTTCATGTTTACACTTGTGATCATATTTAAATCATGGTCTTTAAGTACTTGCTTTCAGGTTGAGAAAGTGGATATTTCACCTACGGTGAGGCTGGAGTGGTCTCATCGTTCAAGCTCAGGTTGGAAAGATGGGGGTGGTGGGAGAGGAGGCAGCTAACCTGGGATGCAACTTGGTAATTTCTTGTTTTAGATTCTCTCAGAGTTCTGAGAAAATAATGCACTTCTAGACACTCCCTCAGGGTGATACTCTGTTTACTGGGACAGGAGAGAGCATTTGAATGAGGCTGTGTGAATCCCTGTGACCTGTGTAAATGCACAACCACGACATCTGTATTAAGTGTAAGCAAACAGCTGGGGCTCTGTCAGGACCACATGGGACAGGAGGGTGTTCGGAAAGCTGGGCTGGGTCTTGTGAGGGGCTCCTATCTCTGTGCACCTGTGGTCGGGGCCAGTTCTGCACTGCAGGCAAGAGAAACTCTTGCCAGTGTCAGGGAGATCCTGTCTGACATGTGTCTGGGGTGTGTCTTGGGAGGCGATGCCGGAATTTGGGCTGAATCCAGGAAAGAGAGCCCGTGAGGGCTCTTTGATGCTCTTTGGGATGAGTGACCAAAGATCTTTCAAGGAAGCTCAGTCACATGTAAGGAAGTAGAATATGACAGGGCAGTGGGAAGAGGGACAGATTTACAAATGAGATACTTAACTGACTGGACAATGTGAAGGGCTCTTCCTACAGAATCCACCAAACAGTCCACTGCACAGCATGGAGAAAGCAGAGGAGATGGTTTCGGGCACAGGCTGATCAAGGGTGAGCTAGTAACACTGAGGGCAAAGCTGGGGAGATAATTGTCCAGAGACAAAGAGGACAGGAAGAAGGGGCATGCATCCTTCCTTCTTGGGGGATTTAAAAAAATCATTGTGAAATACATAAAACATATAAAGATGAATAAACATTTAAGTTTAGAGTTTGTTAGTTCAACCCTGATATACATGGTGACTTTATTTACTAACATAGAACTATACACTTAAAAATTGTTCAAGTGGGAAATTTTATGTTATAAACACTTTTTTACCACAGCAAAAAAATGCCACAGTATATACATAGATACAGACATATATATGTGTATAAATGTGTTTCTGTTTACTTAAACTTTGGGGCTTTGGTTATAAATGCCTTAAGTCTAATTTGAAAGGAAACTCACAAAACCCCACCAACAACTGGAAGATATTCAAGTTTGAATCTTCAGAGAAATATGAAGTCATTTCTCAATAACCAACAGATCAAAACATCCCCTGCCTTAAAGAAGACCAGCAGGGGAGAAGCCTCCCCAAAACCCAGGGTCAGGGGCAGGGACAGAGCCCCAGTTCAGATGGCAGTGAGGCTGGCTCCGCCTGCTGTCCTCATGGTGGGCTTCACCGCCTTCATCCAGACCCTGCTGCGATCAAGGGAAGTGCTCTGGGTAAGCAACAGGAAAGACCTCTTAACCAAACAAACACTTCCCAGTCTTGCTGTCAAGGTCACACCTCAGAATGTTTGCAAGATTAGAGGAAGGATATGGAGATGATTTTCAACCTTCACCCTTATGGAACAAACAGCATGCAGACTGAATTTTCAGTTGATTTTTCAGCGCCACCCTCCTAGTTGGCAAACAGGACTGATTTCTTTTGATATGAACAGCTCCCCATCCTCACAGAGAAGGAAATGTGCCACATGTCTTGGTTTAGCTTGATGGAGCTTTTTTCTTTTTGTGCTTTAAGAACCCTGGCTTCTGATGCCTGGTTTAACCCATTTCAGAAAAGAAAACATCACTAGTTTACTAAACTCGCCTTGAGTTGCAAGAGAATTCTTGGAAATACATTCAGGAGCCTCCTGTCTTTGCAGAGGAAGTGACAGGACAGATGGCTGTCACTGGCCACCAGCTTAGTGTGACGTAGAGTTTCACCTGGAGACATGACTGTGCAGAGGAGGAAGCTGGGACTCATACAGATTAATGAACTTACCCAAACTTATATCTAGAGTGGAAACCTTGCCAAGATGTGAACTTAATTGTGTGTAACTCCAACCTCTAGTTAGCTTTTCAACTAGGACTTAGTACTATTATTCCCAATCGATTCATTTGCTCTGGGGCAATTCTGCTGCTCTTTAATGGGTGGTTCAGAACTAGATCTGTATCCCAGACAGATGGGGTGAGGCACACCTGGGGCAGTGCGGGATAAGGGATTCTTGGCTGGTACAGTGTAAATACAGCTACGCTATGTCTCACTCTGCTGGCAGATATGGAAATACTGGGTTAAGTCAACAGGAAAGATAGAATTGTCAAGGTAACATTAGAAAAGGAAATGTTAAAAGAAGTTGATTTCTGGGGACTTTTTAACAGACTGTGATTATCCTACATGGATTCACAGGTTCCCAGGGCAGTTTGCTTCTTGTGAGAAATGCAGGCTTGTCTCTGTGAAGCTGAGCCTGCTGCTGTTCCACCTCTCAGAACGCCCAGGACCGAGTCCCTCCTCTCCCTGGCTGTCTCCTTTTCCATGGGATTTGGGGACAATTTCTACTTGGCACATAGCAGCAATCAGGCCCTGTGCTCCAGGCACTAGTTCACATTCCCCAAACTGATCAGAGGCGTCTTCCTCCTGGGATGTTGGGCCTGGGTGCAGATGGAGCAGGAAGTAAGATGGTACAAACCACTGTATTCAGGTGACTTCTCCTGCAGACTTCAGTATCCTGGAAGGAGGACCCCTAGAACCAGTTCCCCATCGTCAGGGGATGCTGCACATTACTGGGGATATAAGTCTAAGGAGATGGTGAAAGGTGCACAGAATCTTAGCTGGCACTGAAAAGAGAGTAGATGGGAGATTGCAACTTTTTTCTTTCTGTACAGCAACCGTCTAGTTGCTCAGCATCCAAGTTAGTTGTGGGGAAATAACGAAAGGAAGGAAACCAGCACTGAATCTATAAAGTCTTATCGACAGTGAACAATGAAAGAAACAAGGGCTAGGGACGAGCCTCTCTGCCGACTATTCCCTGAATTCAGGTCTATTACTGTATGGCTACAAGACAAGGTGACAGATGGCTGCACATTACCTGAAACCTTCCCCGATGAGGAACTCTGCTGTGAGGGCAGGAAAGGGAGCAGAAGCACCGCGATTCCAACAGACAGTGCTGCCACTCACACTCAGCGTTCTCAGGGTGGGGTTGGGGCGCTGGAGAGGAGGGTCCTGGCCCTGAGGTCACCTGCCACCCGCCACCTGCCACGGACAGGACTCCTGCAACACTACCCAGTGTCTCCCCTTCCAGGAGAGCAGACAACTCATTACGCCCAGGAAAAATGGGGATACAGAGATGATGAAGGGCACGAAAGCCTCTGAAGGCAGGAAGAAGTCTTTTTTTGGGGGGAATTTACTATATAGTATTGTGAGCATGGCTAGTAACCAAATACTGTATTTCAATATCATTAAGAGTGAGTCCCAGCCGGGCGTGGTGGCTCGCACCTGTCATCCCAGCACTCAGGAGGCAGAGACAGGAGGATTGCTGAGTTCGAGGCTTGCCTGGGCTAATAGTGAGCTCAGGGCCAGCCTGAACTACAAAGCGAGACCCTGTCTCAAAAAAAGAAAAAAAAAAAAAAGAGTGAGTCCCAAATGTTATCATAAAACATTAATATTCAAGGTGATGGATTGCTCAGTTTAACTTAATCATTTTAAACTGCATTTAATCATAGCATCACTTTGCATGCTATAAATGTATATAATTATAATTTGTCAATATTAATAATAATAATAAGTGGACATGTAGGGAAAAAAAACAGATCAATGGAAAGGATGGGGTTCCTCTTAGGGATACAGTACGGGACTCAGCACAGCACTCTGGGCTCACAGTGTCACACAGTCTTCTTTTCACGCGTTTTCCTTCCTCCTCACTATGCTGCCCACTATATACATAAGAAAGGAGTGACGCCTCTATCTACGACACTGCAGGAGGAAGAAGAGAAAGCCAGCGTCAGCTCGAGAGCTGGGCGCTCTGAGCACCATGGATGCCCTGCAATGAGAAACCCACGGGCCAGAGCAGGACCACAAGATCCAGCACAGAAATGCTGGGTGGACCCCGGATTGACTGCCTGAGGAGCACAGTGACTCCTGGGAAACAGTTTTCCTGGCTCTTGTTTCATCATCGAGAGGTGTTAGGAGTAGACAATTCAGCAACCTCACTTGTGTGTATAACCAAAAGAAATAAAAACAGGGTCTTACAGAGATATTTGTGATGTTTATGAACATCCAGGACTACTTACAATTGCCACAAAGGGGAAGCAACCAAGTGTCTACTGGTAGACAGGTGTGACTCACACACAAGGGAGTATCACTCAATCTTAAAAAGGAAGGAGAGGGCCAGAGATTTAGCTCAGTGGTTCCAGCACCTGCCTCACAAGCGCAAGGTCCTGAGTTCGATCCCTGGTAACCACATACAATGCTGGGGTGTGGTGACTCATGCCCACCAGCAATCAATACCACATACCACTGGGCCGGTCATGGTGGCTCACACCTAAAATCCCAGCACTTGGGAGGCAGAGACAGGAGGACTGCTGAGCTCGAGGCTTGCCTGGGCTACATAGTGAGCTCAGGGCCAGCCTGAATTACAAATCGAGACCCTGTCTCAAAAACAAAAAAAAAAAAAAAAAAGAAAAGGGAGGAGAACACTGGGGATTAGCTCAATGGCACCGCATCTCCCTGGCAAGCACAAGGTCCTGAGTCCGATCCCCAATACCAGGAAGGAAAAAAAAAAACTGCAAAAAGGTGGGAAAATTTGTTACATGCAAGGACACACATGGATATTACACTAAATGAAATGAGCTTCTCACAAAGTTATGGTTCTACTTATATGCCTTATCTGAGAAATCAAAGTCAGAGACAAAGCAGAATGGCAGTTGCTGGGGCTGTGGGGAGGGCAATGGGGAGTTAGTGGTAAACAGCAACAGTCCTTGGTCTACAAGATAAAAAGAATTTTTGAGAGTGGCTTCACCCCGCTGTGAACGTACTTACTAGCACTGAACTGCGCACTTACAAACAGTCAGGATGGTAAATTTCATGGTATGTGTATTTTACCACAATGGAAAAAAATATGTATTCATTATACATATACATAACTCAAGAAAACCACAGGAGGTAAAGCAGTTCGGCAGAAACCAACTAGGCCACGTCCTCCCTGACTGCACAAGCCCTGTGACACTGCGCCAGCCTGGCTCCCAGGCAGTGGGTCCCAGGGTCAGCTCTGAGCCCTGTCCTCTGAGGTGCTCCTGCCCCAGGCAGGGCTGGGTCTCTCTGGGCACCGGGGCCTTGTGATGACCAAATTTGATTTTCAGTTTTTTTCCGGTCAGGCACACAGCTTCTTAGATATACCTCACCTGGACATCGTACAGGAACTGGAAATGGCTTCTTTTACTTGCAGCTTCTCTTACAGCCCGAGCCAAGTCCACTGACCCTTTGCCACCAACCGACCAGTGATAGCAGGGGACTGCGTCGTAGGCACCCGCGCGCTTCGCCAGCTCGCACACCAAGTCAATCTCGGCACGGGTGTCGGTCCTGGTGATGAAAATGTTTGTGGTTTTGCATCTGTGTTCACTTAGGGATGTTTTTACAGAAAGACTAACCGTTTACACAGAACCTAGCTCCCTAACACTGAATGTATTTTCAACATCAAAAGTGGTCACATCATGTTTAAATAAATCAGACTTAAAGAAGAGCATGGGGGAAAAATCCCCCTTAACATGACGGAAATATTTCAAGTTGTTAAAGGTTTTTATCAAGAAAATTCCATAACATCTCTCTTTGATCATTTGGTCTTTCAGACAGAAATGCTCAGTGGAATTGGGATTAAAAAAAAAAAAGCCCAGGAAGTGGTAATTCACTATATAAATTTCATTTTGCTAACAACATTTGGGAACACATTTGTGAAAATGAAACCAGACCTAACAAATGGAAAGAGCTGAGTAGTTCTGTATAATTCTTAGATGAATCACAGAGAGGCCAAAGACATGGACACACAAATGTCGCTCACGGGGGCCCCACGAGCTGACTGCCCCACGTGTAGGAGGACTCACTTGAAGACATTCAGCGCCACCACTACGGGCACCCCGAAGAGCTGAGCGATCTGGATTTGCTTCTGTAGGTTACAGCAGCCGTCCGCCACCAGCTGGATGTTCTGTAAGGGAAGACTCAAAGTCATTTCTTGCCTCTAACAGAGATGGCTGCACCAGGAGTCTCCTTTTCACATTGATTTCTAAAAATACACTGGGTTCAATGACATATTTGGGTCGTGATCCTGGCAACAGTTTCTGATGAGGACTGGCTGCCAGGGTATGAGCAACGTGTCCACAGTGATGGACAAAAGGCATAAGACCCCCAGCACCACAGCGAGCAGCTCTGGCCTAAATTACTCTTGGCCTAAATTCTGGGCGCCACCTGTAGGAAATAAGAGGTATTGCTACCAGAAAATCCGTCTTTATAAGAGCTTCACAAAGCTAACTGCCTATCTTCTTCTAAAAGCCAATTTTTCCACACTATAGGATGTCGGTATAAATTGTAAATCTGTTATGTCTTAGAGTCCTTCATTCTGATGGCTCAGCTCATATGGATGTCTTCGGAGGAGAGAAGGGCAGAATCACCCACATCAATCTTTTCTTGAGATCTGAGAGTTAATGGAATGGCTTTTAACCTCTACTTTCTCTATGATTTTTTTTTTTTTTTTTGAGACAGGGTCTCGCTTTGTAGTTCAGGCTGGCCCTGAGCTCACTATGTAGCCAAGGCAAGCCTCGAACTCAGCAATCCTCCTGTCTCTGCCTCCTGAGTGCTGGGGCTATAGGTGTGAGCCACCATGCCCGGCACTCTAGGATTTTTAAATAAAGCCCATTTCTTTTCTTTTTTTTACTTATAATACAGGGGATTGGACCCAGGGCCTTTGAGCTGAGCTGCATTCTCAGCCCATTTATGTTTTAAATTTTGAAATAGAGTCTCGCTAAGGCTGGGCTTGAACTGAGATCTTTCTGTCTCAGCATCCAGAGCTCTGAGATTACAGGCATATGGCACCACACTGGGTTTGAAAAATCAATTTCTAAAGGTCACTGGAGGAAGGTACATTCACTGATTGTCAATTGGAACTGAGAGATAAATTGGCTTTGAATGATTCTTCATATAAATATCCAAGTAGGCCCTCTTACCTCTTCTGTGTATTCTTTCTTTAGAGGGACACCAGCAGTTACCTGAAATAAAAAGAGGCAAAAATTTTATAATCCTATAAAAATGCTCACTCTAAAGGATAAAGTTCACTTAGGGAGGATCCTGGTCACTTTTTGGGGAGCTGGCCTTCCCTTTACACCAGTAGCCAGCATTGTTTGCTGCCAGTTTCAACCTAAAGTCTTTGTGAGGCTTCTCACAAAACCTTCACCTGGGCCCCTCAGCCAATGAAATCAGGCTTTCTAACTGCAACTCTAACCTGCCCCCATGTTGAGAATCTTTACCCTGCTGCCCATTCTAACAAAAATGGGACTAAGAATGTTTATTGGACTGGAGATTTAGCTCACTGGTACCACACCTACCTTGTAGATACAACATCTTGAGTTCGATCCCTAGTTAAAAAAAGAAAGAAAAGATCTTGTCTGGTAGCTGGGTGTGGCACCTTAACTCCAGCATTTGTAAAACTGAGGCATGAGGATTTCTCTGAGTTTGAAGTTGGCCTGAACTACATAGCAAGACCCTGTCTAAAAAAAAAAAAAAGGGCCAGAGATTTAGCTCAGTGGTTTCTGATGCCTGGCTTGTAAGCATAAGGTTCTAAGTTTGATCCCCAGTACCAAAAAACAACAACAACAACACACACATATATGTTGCAAACAAAATGAGGTCAATATAGCCAACTTTAATTAATATATTTAAACAGATAAACTAGATTTGAAGACATACAACTTTTTTTTTTTTTTTTTTGAGACAGGGTCTCACTTTGTAGTTCAGGCTGGCCCTGAGTTTACTATGTAGCTCCGGCAAACCTCAAACTCAGCAATCCTCCTGCCTCTTCTTCCAAATGCTGGGATTACAGGCTTGAGCCACCAAACCCAGCATTTGTGGTATGTAGTACTAATTGCCAGTGGGCGTGAGTCACCACACCCAGTACTGTTGTTAAGTGGTTACTGGGGGTCAAATCGGGGGCCTTGCACTGGCTAGGCAGGTGCCAGAACCATTGAGCTAAATCTCCAGTCCAATACAACTTTTATTAAAACCAATTTAAGAAAAGAAAAGCTAAAAATAAATAGTCCCATTGTCTTTAAAATATACAATGAATAGTTAACATCAATCCCCCACTAATAAGCAATAAGACCAGAAGGTTTTAGAGGTAAATGCTACCCAACTTTGAACAATTAGTTTGATGTGTACAAATCCTTAAAATGTGTGTGACAGGGACCCTACCCAATTCTTTACTAGCACAGTCAACATTTCCCTCAATAGTTTAAAATCTTACCTCAAACATTAGGAAGCCAATTAATCATTATTCACATAAAAGGTAATATACGAACAAGTGGGTTTATTCTAGGAATTTGCAAATTTTGGACTGACTAGTTGTCCTAATCAGTACCCCAATTCCTTACAGCACACATCTTTCTGTGTACACACCAGCATTTTACTCTTTCCATTTTTTTTTCTTTTCTTTACTTTTTATGGTTCCAGGGATCAAACTCACAACCTTGTGCTTGTGAGGCATGTGTGGTACCACTGAAGTAAATGCCTGACCCTGTTTCCCTCTTTTTGGAGACCTCTGATTAATATTATAGTATAAAAGGAGCTGGTAGATCTAAAATATAAACTATTAGGTGCTTCTTAAGACAGAATATGCTTTTAAAATGCTTGAGGCTAAAATCAAGAATTTAAGGTGCTTTTGAAGAATTTAAGTGCTTTTAAAGATAGAATATGCTTTAAAAATGCTAAAATCAAGGGTCACAGCATTTAGTACTGTACAAAGTCGGAAAAAAGAACTAGGCTAAATAAACAGAAGAGGCAGCGTGGGTACCTGTGTGACGGCATCAAAAGGAAGCAAAGAGTATAATGGGTCAAAAACAATTACCACAGCGCTGTTTCAAATAAGAGGCAGACACTAAGGTGGGTAATATGGACTATGGGATTAAGATGAAAGTTCATTATTCAATTATTGGAAATACTTCCCAGTTACAGAGCATGCCAGCCAGTCTACGGGTATGCCAACTCTCAAGACACAGTCACTAATCTCAAGGAATTTGGAATTTGAGCAGAGATTAGACAGTATGAGGCCAAAGGTGCCCTGGGGCCCAGGGCAGGGAGGTTTAGTTTTGCCAGACTTCCTCATCCTCCTCTTTGTTATCCCCACCCACGACATAGTTTGGATCTTAAGTCTCCCTCAAAAACTCCCCAGGGTAGTGGATTAGCCAGGCGTGGTGCACACATCTGTAACCCCAGCAGCTGGGAGGGTGAGGGCGGAGGATCCCTGCCAAGAGTTGGAGGCTAATCTAGGCTACACAGTGAGTTCAAGGCCAGCCTAAACCGGATGGTGAGACTGTCTCAAAAAAGCCAAATGGTAAACAAAAAGAAAGCTAGGATTACAGGCATTTACCATGCCCAGAAGGTGGTAAAACTTCAGAGAGGAGGAAAGTCCTTAGGTCCCTGGGACACGTCCTTAAAGAAGACTCTGAGACTCTTGGTTCTTTTTTCTCCTCCTAGCTGTTAAGTGAGCGGTTTTACTCCTTTGCATGCTTCCGCCACGGTGTGGAGTCTCAGCATAGGCAGGAGAGCAATGGGCCGAGCGGCTGCGGACTAAAACTTCCAAAACTAGGAACCAAAATTTAAAAAATAAATTTCTGTTTCTTGAGACAGGGTTTCGCTACCTAGTTCAGGCTGGGCTTGAACTTATGTATCCCAGGCTGGCCTCAATCTCCAGCCTCAGCCTCCCGAGTGCTAAGATCACAGTGCCACCACGCCTGGCTTTTTTCAAGTTTACTACATGTATTATACCAATGTGGCATTGGAAATGAAGATGAAACTTGAGGCAAAATTGATTACAGGTCTGTTAGTCGCAGTGACTGAAAATTTAGATCATTTTTCTCTTCCTTAGAGACAGCACGACACGCACAGTAGATGAGAAGGGTTTAAATCTAACACCTCGGCTTGAGATCTGCCTCTCTGCTGGCCTGATGCTGCTGCCCACATTCCCTAAACCCATCAGTCCGCAGCTTCCTCATCTGTCAAATGGGATAAACACAGTCTGTTTCTCTCAGGATGAAGATTAGCTAAGGTGATAAAATAGACCACACCCCGCACTCCTACAGCAGTCTGCTGCGTTCACTACATGCAGCCTCGGATTAAATGATTTGTGCACACGGTGTACAAGGAAGAAGCTGGGATTGGCCATTTACCTTACATAGCAATATTACAATGATAAAGGGACTTCAAATTATTTTATTTCAATGGAATGAACTAATGTATGTAATTTTCCCCCTACTTGGGAAATCCTATGTAAAATAGGAACAAAACAAAACAAATCCCAAACCAAATCTCTACATATAATCCTTCTGTCTCTAGATTCTGCACATACTAATATAGGCGAGAATTAGAAATCTCCAAAATTTTTGAATTAATTCTGTTTTCCAGGGAGAGATCACATAGAAGCAATCCAATGCTGTGAGACAGTCATAAGGTGGAGTCATAATAAACAGAAACAGAAGGAAAGTGGTTTTAGGTGAAACCTGAGGAGCTGTAACATCAGTGAACCAAAAAGCTATCTGTACAAAAAATGAAAAGTCCCAGCATCAAAGGCATCACTTTGATCCCCATGTTCTTTGGTGAGGAATAAGAGCCTCTATCTTCTCATCATCGTGTGGTTTTCAAATCTTGGCCTGAGCACCAGGGATGGATCTTAAGCCTAAAAGGTTACAAGATGCTTCCCTGGAAATGTGGCTTCGAACTCACACAGTGGGTATTGCTGTTTCCCTCAGTTACCTCCAAGTGCCCTGCTGGCAATTTCTGAAAACACCTTACAGAAGAAGACATTCCAGAAGATAAGAGCTGTCGGGCAGCTGCGCAAGGTTTAGATACTACATTTTGTTTGATCTTTTTGGCAGTCAAGAAGGAAGTGTGGGACTTACACTCGGGCCACCTCCGTGCATCTTCAGAGCTCGGACCGTAGCCACCAGCACCACCACATTGGGGACCAGGCCGGAGGCGCGGCACTTAATGTTGAAGAATTTCTCCATTCCGATGTCGGCCCCAAAGCCAGCTTCGGTCACTACAGGGAAACAAGTCGGGAATGTGCTATTACTTTCTGAAAACAACTACAGGTTGTAGACCTTATTAATAAGGACTAGTAATAGTTGAAGCTCAGAGGACTGCTTAAATTCCTCACCACTTCCAGAAGACACAGCCATCGACTGCACCTCCACAGTGCACAGGTACTGTGTACTTTCCCATTGCTGTGGAGAATGACCTTCTTCATTATATGATCTCTGTACCCTAATTCACAGGGCCCAGACTAAAGGATTTATTGCTAAAGGCAAGATTTTTTTCTCCAGTGACTCAAAACAAAACATTTCTTAACACAGATGGGGTCTTCAAATTTGTAATCAGGTTTCAAACTGTACCAAAGGACGAGGAGAGAGTGCGATTATATGCAAGATTCCTTCTTACTCTTTACAGTAGTTTCAGAACCTTTTATTCAAGTGCCTCCTGGTCATTTCTGTTGATTAACAAGGTCCGAGTGAGTTGTGGGGCTGAAGGATCGTGAGACTGGACGCAGAGTCCCTGAGGAGCTCGGCACCGAGTACCCCTCCCCTTGTTCACTGGAATGTGGCGCGTCGGGAGGAGGCAGACGAACATCCACACTGCTTTCCTGGACAGATCCTGCCACTGGGTCAGGAGCCTCCTCTTCACAGCCAAAGGAGCGCTCCAGGGCCCTGCTCCTCAGCCTGTGACCATGGACCAAGCGGAGAAGCATCTGGTAGCTTTCCAGGAACACAGAACCTGGGGTCCCAGCAAGACCTATCGAGTCCAGATCAGCGTTTTATAAGATCCCTCAGTGTGACGAATGTCCATAACAATTTGGGAAACACAATACGCTAGGAAAGGAATACTGCTGATGTAATAAAATGTAAATATTTATGGAATAGGATACTGACAGAACAAGCAAGGCCTAATTAATGGCACAGAGAGGAATTGGCAGTAAAAATATTTACTGTGGTATAAATCAAGCCATTTACAATGTGAAAAAATGAAGATACTTATCCCTAGCATGTAAGGAACATAGATTTTAATAAGAATTAAAGGGAAAAATAACATTTCACATATAATCTCAAACTTTAGATAAATCTGATTCTTTGGTTTCCTTTTGGTATTTTATATTCCTACATAATATTCATAGAATAGATAAGATTTTATAGTCTTTTCCATTACTTTAAAATTATCATGTTGCTGGCTATATAACAAGCTTTCAGAATTTATGGTTGCAAGTGGCACCTTATAATTTCTTAAGTTAATTTACCAAGATTTATAAAACTATTCCCCCATTATTGAATGTTTGGGTTGGTTCCAGTGTAAACAACGCACAATTGAAAATATCTGTGCATACGAGCTTTAATCTTCTTCAAAGTAAATTTCTGGAATAAATTCTTGAGGGTGAGTTTATGAGACAAGAGGATATAAAACATTCTTATGGCCATTGATATCTTCTGACAAATTAGAAGATATTTCTTTAAAAAATATTCAATTTGGAATGAATGTGGCTATAAAGTCATTTTACCCTTTGTTATATTTTCTTTGAAGAAGCCCATACCAGAACAATGTGAAGTAAAAGGTGCTTGTTTTTACACAGCATTTGGGACAATTCTTAGAATTGAGTGAATAGTGGTCAAAGTACAGAAGGGACTCCTGGTAGCTCAGTGGTGGCCCCGGAAGGGCCACCTCTCACGTTGGTGGCATTGTGGACACCAGAAGAAGAAGCAATCAATTGGCTTTGTCAAAGGTCAGTGTAGGACGTGCTCCCAGCACAGACAGCCGGCTGGCCGGCCGGCTGGATGGATGGACAGTCTTGGAGGGGCAAGGTGGGCTTGGCCCAAGACAGCCTTGGGGGATCATAGCCAGGACCCTGTGTTGGCTCCAGCCAGCGACTCTGGTTGAACCCATGGAGTCTCCACAGCCTCATGCGACTCACTGGGAAGTTGAGTGAGATAATGAACAGAGAGCACCGCCCTGCGGCCTCTCCTCAGAGCGCTCCCAAAGTTGGGCGGCATCATCATGACTACAAGTACATCCCTCCCATTTGCTAGAAATCACACTTAATTCTTAAGCGTCTCTTGGGTTCTACAATGTGCACACAGTGAGTGTCCTGCTTAGGATGGAGTCCCACTGAGACAGAAGGGCAGGAAGCACATGCCGTTCACCTTTGTCTCTCTAGCACTCAACAGTCCTGGGCACACACAAATTAACACATGGGAGTTGCAGGCTATTGACAATATGAAGCAAAGGCTAACAATTCAGTGGAGAGAGACACACAAAATAATATTAAATAGAATTAAAACACATTCTCAGCCCTATTGTACTCTTTTAAAATCATAACTCCCAAATAATTTTTTTTTTTTCGCTTTTTGAGACAGGGTCTCGCGTTGTAGTTCAGGCTGGCCCTGAGCTCACTATGGTGCCCAGGCAAGCCGCCGCGAACTCAGCAATCCTCCTGTCTCTGCTTCCCGAGTGCTGGGATTACAGGCATGAGCCACCACATCTGGCACTGTGGTATGCGGTGTTGATTGTTGGTGGGTGTGTCTCCACACCCAGCATTATATGTGGTTACCGAGGATCGAACTCAGGTCCTTGAGCTTGCGAGGCAGGCGCCGGAACCAATGAGCCAACCCTCTGGCCCACTCCCAATAATTTTAATAAATGTACAATGCCATATCTGATGATGTAACCATTTCAAATATCCACACAGGTTAGCTAAGGTTCAGTCAATATTTTAAGAGACAAACAAAAAAAAAATGATCACTTAAGAGAACTTCAGTAAGAAGAAGGAAAGAGCATGTAGTTATAAAGGTCCAGGGATTCTACCTGCCAAATGCAAAGGAAATATAGGGGCAAATAAAGCACAGAAGAAAGTGCCAAATCTTCTGACTCTGACAGCTATGCTGAAACAGTGTGGGTAATCCCTTTTATCTTGTTGTCAAACATCAGGCTGCCAAGGAAAACGTGCTAAGAAAGGGAGGCTGATGTGGAGTCAGTATTGTAAAAGAAAGAACCACTTTAAGAAGGCCTCACCCTGGAGATTTAGCTCAGTGGTCCAGCGCCTGCCTTGCAAGTGCAAGGTCCTGAGTTTGATCCCAGGAACCACATAGAGTGCTGGGCATGGTGACTCATGCCCACCAGCCATTAATACCACATACCACAGTGCCGGGCGTGGTGGGTCACACCTGTAATCCCAGCACTCGGGAGGCAGAGACAGGAGGATTGCTGAGTTCTCGGCAGCTTGCCTGGGCTACATAGTAAGTGCAGGGGCCAGCCTGAACTACAAAGCGAGACCCTGTCTCAAAAAAAAAAAAAGCCTCACCAAGAAGCATGGACCCAGGAACAGGCACTGTGTAGTTCTGTGGGCCTCAGGATCCTGGGGCTGCAGCACAAAGACCCACCGTGGGAGGTGGACACCAGACATGCCCTGGCAGGTGCCATTTCTTGGGAACTTCTGCCAGCATATAAAGTGTATCAGCTCATCTTTCCTTGTGACCTGAAATGAACAACTGGTTCTCTTATCATATTTGCCTCTCTGAACACATTTTAAGAGATACGGACTAACCAACTATGTAATCTCAAATTTAATGTGGACTAGTCCTTGAATCATGTGGCAAGTCCATGTACTTAGGACTGAGCTTTCTTGAAAAGTATATAATGTAGACTTCTAAAAGCTGCATATTTAATAAGACTTGCAATAAAATGTTTGCACAAGCCACAACAATTATTTGTCTTGGCAATCTATTCTTTCTGTTATAGCTATTCAATTTACAACATGAATGAAAACAGGAAGTGCTGACTGATCTTACTGTGAAAGCACAGAAGTCATTAAGCAGTGATTGTGTAGCATGGCTTGATTCTGACTTCAGAACCCATACTCAGCCTAGAAAAGGGTCACGTGCTCTGAGCTGGGAAAGGACGAGGCATGTGGACAGATCCTGTTAGCAACCTGCACAGGAAACAGACCTCTGGGCACAGAAGAATGGTGATGTCCTTGATGACCCACCAGGACACCCAGACTTCTCTGTCAAAGTTCAATAGAAACAAGGACAGTGACAGTCATAAAAGCACTACAGCCAGGCACATGTGACATCTGCGAAATTCTTTAATGTGGGAGAGAGGGTTTTTTTTTAAATTTTAATTTTACCACCTCCATGACCTACTTGTACATACACATTCAAGAGAGTCAGTGACAATTAGGACTCAGCCTCTACAGTTGCCACCCATCTGCAAACTTAAAAAGTAGGAATATCATCCCTTCCTAGAGATACTTTTTAAAATGCGAGTTCATAAAATTCCAGAGGTAGGAGGGCAACTTGTAGTGACAATATGCTTAAACCCTGATAAATCACCTTCTTGAGATAAGCACCCAGAGCCCGTGGCGCCCTCTGCTGGACGCAGAGCATCTACTACGGTACACATTGCCACCCAGCATCAGACCCTGAAGCACCCTGCATGGAAACACGCACACCACAGAACTTAGGAGCGGCCTTTATGTCTTCTCAGAATGTAAGCCAGCGTCTTCATTAGTAAGGAAGTGAGCCACCAACACACGTCCAACACATCAAAGGCCAGAAAGCTTTATTACCTAATGAAAAAGCAACATGGTTGTGACTTTTCCTTTTTCATTTTTTTTTTTCTTTCTGGAATAATCCCCTTTGGTTCTTTACAATTTTCTTCAGTTACCTGTACACAGGTAAACTTGATTTCATTTGTTTCACATTTACTCTTGGACGTTCTCATGCTTCAGTGCCATTTCTGAACTGTTACTAAAGGACAACAAACTGTCACAGTGGTTCAGCTGTTCTTGCCCAGAGGTCATTTTGCCTCTGCCACTGCCCAGAACATTTCACAATGTCTGGACACAGTGGTATTTGTCACTGGCCTCTAGTAGAAGATGCTGCTAAATGTCCTGTCATGAACAGGATGTCAAGTTCCCACGCATCTCTTCCAAAGAACAAATGGACAGTGCCGAAGTCAGTGTGCTGGATGCCAGACTAAAGATGGCACAAGCTTATGGTTGGAAAAATGAGGGACTCCAGCCCTCTGGCTTGGATATCCTTTTCCCAAATTGCACTTTCTATGACCAGCCATGCATGCCCTGGGGGGAAATTACAACGATCACATTTGACCTGAAATCCTTTTTTTGCTTTTTCATTGGAAGAAGCACCTTGGAATCAGTATAATGGAGGTACCAAGATGATTTTTCCATGAGTTTCTGGCTACCTGAAATATCCACATGTTGTCACCAGAAATGCAAACTGAATTTCCACCTTGTTATATCAGTAAAGGGTCCTTTATTCCATGAATGCTCTGAAGATAAAAGAAATTAGAACTGACAGATTTCCTTGTCACTTTATAATGGTAATAATTATTTCTCTCTGTGTTCCACGCAACAAATGCATATACATCAAGCTATACAACATACTAAGTTCTCTATGACTTTTGGACATGAACTTCAATTTATGGGGTGTTAGAAGTCTTGCAGAAGAACTAGTTCCAACCAGCTCGGCTCACAATGGGCTGAGATAAGAAATAAATCTGCACGGGGCAGATTGGCCAACATAATCCTCAGAAAGGTTTTGTGCAAGCAGAGGGGAAAATAAAACTGCAGCTTTCACACAGCCAACACTACTTTCTCTCAACAAATCAGAAAGAATAGTAAAACCTCCTCCAGGAAGGGGCAAGAAGTGCTTTGGACTATAATCCCTGAACAGTGCTAAAGGAAATGGAAACCACTCTTTACACTGCTGTTTTCTGGCCTATGTAAACAGGTCTATTCAGCTGCAGCTGTCTGGAGATAAACTGAGGAAGACTGGAGTTCAAAGTCCCCAGTACGTGAATTCTGAATTTGAGTGCAAGGTGGGCTAGCCTTTGAGAACTTCGATTATTTTTTCAGTGGCTAGCAGACTAAGTAAACCACGATGATTCACTAAATTAACCACAAGGGAAGCTTGGAATTATTGCTACAGCTTAAAAAAACTGAACTTGATTTAGAAAATATTAACTCTGAAGATCTAAGTCATCTTAAGCCTATGAAATTCTACTAAAAATGACATCTTTTTGGTTTTTTAGGGTTTGTCTAATCTAATATCCTCTTTGGTTTTATAAGTGTATCAGGGTTGGCTTTCTATCTAAGTACACAGAATCGAGTGGACAAGAATTGTGGAGACACACAGGAAGAAGAAATCAGTAACTCCAGCGTTAAGGTCAGCATGTGCCTCTCTTCCCTTCTTCCCATTGGCCATGGGTATGTTTATGCAGATTACGCGAGTAGAGGGCATGTAAAGCTATTGGGGATGCATCTGGGGAGGAAAAGAGAACACGAGCCATGTACACAGAGGATGAGGTGCCAGTGGACAAAGGTTTGGAGGAACAGTGATAATGCTATTTCAATATGCTTGGGTGGCGAGACCCAGAACTTCCTCTTCCAGACAGCTAATTTGATACAGATATTGGTTCTCTCTCCTTGAAACCATCATCATTCATTGTTTTTTGTGAAATGATTTTGACCAAAGTAATTCTGAGAAAAAAATTTTTGCTTAGGCAAAAATTAAATTACACATGTTATTTTTACCTCCCAAGTGAATTAAAAAAAACCCCTGTTCATTTAAATTCAAGAACCCATCACCTAAATATTTCTCATCTTCTTATACAGTGCCAGGCTTGAACAGCTCCATATGGACAGCCTGCCTCGGCCTGAGGTTCTGGAGGACCGCGTGGGGCAGAGCGGCTGTCCTGTCGCTCCTGGAAGGAGACACTAAGAGGCTTGAAACAGAGATCAGCTCTGCCCAGCTGGGAGATGTCTTAATCTTATCCAACATGAAGGTGACCCAGAGCATTTTTCTTGAGCCATTTATGAAGACACACACCAGGAAGAAATAGTATAAATGTCAATAGGTAAAAAGGCTTGATGTTAAGCTCCTCAGGAGAGACTAGCATAGCAAAATGGCAGTAACTTTTGCTAAGGTCATTACTGAAGTTCAGCAAGAGAAACTGATTATTTGCATTTAAAAACAAAGTAAATATAATAGCATCCTTGGTGTGTCTTCTACAATTTCCAGGTTAAGGAGAAATGAAGACAGAAGAAAAAAAAAAGCAGGCAAATCAGAAAGCAGAGGACAGACTTCTGAGGTAACATTATATCAATTTACTGACTGTAACAAGTTTAAAAAATAAAAAAAATAGGAAAGAAGATATTGGAATACACTGTGTACACAATAAGTGTACTGTTTCATAAGATCTGGCTGTGGCTTGTACATACATGGGCCATGATATAAAACGTACTTGGGGTCTGGATTTTAACTCCCCCAGTGACTCTCGCACAGGCCCTACCTCCGGCGGTTTCCTACCGAGGAAGGGACGTATGGACCGCTTGTTTGGCGGCATGTTGTCCTGCCAGCTTGTCATGAGCTGGTCCCTGTGGTGTCTACTGAGTCTTGGCCCACTCTGCCAGGGCTGGTGACCACCGCACAGGCACCTTCCAGGAAGTATTGGTCCCAGTGTCACTGGCCCACAGAATTTATTTTTAGGGTCAAAAAGCCCAATCGCAGCGGGAAGGAGGAAGAGAAACTACTTCCTCAGTGGCGGGCCAAGGCAACGCTCTTTTCCCCAACTCTCTGACCTGTCCAGCCCCCCAGGCTGGGCGCTGCACAGGAAAAGTGATACAGGAAAAGAAATGAAGCAAAGCGAATCTACATAGGAGCTTGATCTGAGTCGGCCATTTCCTTCACTTGGGAGCTATTTTGGGCAGTTGTTCTTTACAGTGACCAACAGCTTTGTCCAGGGTTTTTGTTGTGAGTTGTAAGAAAAGTGGTCCTTTCAGGAGGAGTCTGGGCCATCCCTGCCCCAAGGGAACACCAAGTCTCTCCTGGGTTATAAGGATAAAGGAAAAGCACCTCAGGCTGCCCAGGGCACGCTGGAGGCAGAGCAGCAGTGGCCTGGTGAGTGGGCCTCAAGGATCAAGGGTTTGGAGCTTCTTCCTGCTCCTCAGGGACGGGCACTCCACCCTCGCAGGGCCCAGGGAGCGGGGACAGCCACTGCTGTGCCAAGAAATCAGGCCGCTTGAGGAAGGGCCAGTGAAGCATCTGGAGGTTGCAAGACCAACAGGATCCCTGGCTGCCTTGCGCTCCCTTCCGAGGACAGTGACTGCTCACACTGGCTCGCGGAGCCCTCAGGCGAAGGTCTGCCTGGGGGTGCAACACCCAAGTTCCCTGGCGTATGTCTGGTCTCCAACGCAAGGACCAGGGCTGTGGCACAGAATCCCAGAAGATGGAGTTAAAGAAAGAGGTATGGGTGTGGGGATCGAAAAGCTGGGTGTACAGGCAGATGCTTGTAATCCCAGCACTCTGGGAGACTAATGCAGAAAGATCTCAAATTTAAGCCCAGTCGGGCAACTTAGCAAGAGCCTGATGCAAAATATAAAAAATAAAAATACAAAAGGGCTGGAACACAGGTCAGTGTAAAGGCCTTGAGTACAACTTCCAAAAGCAAAACAAACACAAACAAACACCAAAGCTCAGAGATGTGTTTTCTCTACTGCTGCTTCGGCTCACCTTAAGAATGGGGTGGAGACAGGACTCAAAGGGTCTGCCAGCTCGACAGTCACCGGACTAAGCTCCCAGCAGCAGCTCTTTCCTACCAGAATGTGTAGCGTGGCCGCTTTTGGGCGGGAGCCTGGGAGGGCACCACGGAGAGCTGGTGGCTCACGTTTATGCTTGTTAAAAACTCCAGCCATATAAAAGAGTGAACAGCCTTAGAAGGAGTCATGAGCATACTTTTTGCTTTAGTTTACTCTCAAAATAACTTTGTTTATAAAATTAGTATGTTATTAGAGATATATTAGCGATGACACCACTGGAAAATTCAACCTAAGGGAGAAAAGAAACCAGACTCATTTTCACTCTGGTCATGGGTGCGCTCCCTGCTGACAGGAATGATGTTTAAGCAGAAACAGAGTCAGGAATAATCCACATGTCTCCCCCCCCCCGCCCCTCTTTCTCCACTCTCTTCCTAAGTCCATATGAAGTGGGGAGGTATAAAATTCTCATTTTGTGGGCAGCAGATTCCAGCATCTGCCTGGCAAGCACAAGGTCCTGAGTTTGACCCCCGGTACCACATACAATAATGCCGGTGTGGTGACTCATGCCTGTAATCCCAGCACTCGGGAGGCAGAGGCAGGAGGATTGCTGTGAGTTCGAGCCTAGAGTGGGCTACACAGGGAATTAAGGGCCAACCTGAACCACAGTGTGAGACCCCGTCTCAATAAAAAACAGAAACAAAACCCCTCATTTTGTACAAAAAAAAGAATATTTGCCACCTTTCCTCCCTGTGTTGAGTATCCCCAGCCCAATCTTCATCATTACACAGGCGAATTTGATTGGATAAGGCAGCTGAGAAAAGCATGTCTGGCTGTACAGGATAGGAAGATAGTGAATAGGTATGAATATTTTATTATTATATTTATTATCCTGGCAAAAGGTACACATTTAAAACAGAGTTTCATCATGATTACTGGGCTTGGAAAATTTCCAAGGAAGGCTCTGAAGGAGCAGTTTGGGGCCATCCTCACCAAAGTCCTCTCTCCCTATATTTCACTTTCACCATAATGGATGCCACCTAACAAAGACAATTTTATATAACCCAACCATTGCAATTAACCCAATGTGGAGCATTTCCTCATGTCACTAGCACTGTTACAAGTCACACTCCATCGTACACCATCCCACTGTGAGTCATGGTTTCTGACTTCTGGACCTGCCCTGTGCCTTTCTAGGAGCAACCTCAGAGGTGCACAGGAGTGGAAGGTGTGGGTCGTGGCTGAAGGAGACATAGAGAGGAGTTTGAGGTCTCCTCCAACTCGCCGAACACCTGGCGGAAACTGCCAAGAGGAAGTGGAGACAGTGACGCAGACGAAGTGGCACTGACACAATTCCAGGTCAGGTTTGAGAGGTGCTCCGTCGAATCATGACATGTCTTATCTTCTCTTGGAGCTGGGCATAGCTGTGTAACCCCGGTTATTCATGCAAAGTAAAGAGAAATGTCCGTGATCTAGGAAGGCTCCTAAAAAGGGACGCTTCTTCCTCTTCCCTGCTGGTTGGGAGACAGTTGATAGCTGGGGCTTCTGGAACTTTTTGGGATCACTAGGCAGCAAAGAGCCTAGAGATGAAAGGGTTGGAATATGAGCTCAGTCTGCCTACCTTGAACTTCCTCTATATGAGAGAAAAAAGCATCTACTACCTTCATGTCACTTTTTTTCATGTGGGCAAAGCTAATCCTAATGGATTCATTTCTGAAAACAGAGTCTACTTAGAAACATTACAGCATTTTTCATGTCTATTTTTTCAGTTTGCACATTGCTTGAACATGACGCAGTGTATTCTTTCTCTGCACAGCATTAGCTCTGGGACTGAAGTCAAGGTTACATTTCTAATTTAGAAGAGATGTGAGATTTGCTCAAAGTTTTGCTGATGAAAGGGCTAAATTTCCAGAGGCTCAATGTGGCCAGAGCTGTGCGCTGAAGGTAACCAAGAGCTGCTGGATCATGAGCTCCAGATACCAAATTAAATCAAGACAGAGAAGCCAGTACATGTGTCAGTTTGGATGAGCACAAGATAAATGTGTAGGACTCCAGAGAGTTTCTTGTTCATTTGACTTTAAAAACTGGTTCTGACTCAATTCTATCTCCTTTGCGTGAGTATTTGCTAAACAAAGAATTGGTTTTTTGGAGGCGAAAGAAACTTTACAGTTGTTTTAAATACTTTTAGAAGTTACATCATGAAATTGCTGCCAGTCCCCCCCTAAGCAAAAACAATCTACAGTCAACCAGAACATGCATGTGATTTTATAAAACAAACTCAAAGACTGAAAAATATGGGGGTGGGGTGAGAGTCCAAAGAAGGTATGTGCTGAGATGGCTTGTGTCTGAAGTCTAGAATGTTCGGATGTACACATGCTGGAACACAGGATGCACACTTAGAAACTCTCTAGAAATGACTGAGCATCTCAGTGCTGAATAAAGAGCTTTTAGTGGATGAATGAGGTACTTTCACTGTTTCTGAAAGCAGGTAACACTCAAAACCACTGAGAAATCGGTGGACTCACTTCCCTACTCTGTGTGGAGAGAGATTCATCCCTCCCTAGGGAAAGGCAAGGCCATGGGCAGCTATTGGGGGCACAAAGAACTCTGCTACAGCAAGAAGATACTGCAAAGCTACTGGACCAATGCATATCACTACTGATATGCAGATTTATCTCTAAAAAAGGGAAGACTCAGCGTGGCATAGCAAACTTGTAATCCCAGTGCTCTAGGAGAAAGGACGACTACAAGTTTGAGCTCACCCTGGGCCACTTAGTGACCTAATCAATCTCTTTCTCAAAACAGACAAAAAAGCAGCTTGACCAGGTATTAATCCACAGCTTCCAACCCTGGCTAGACTCTCATAAGCTCTCTTAAATTACAGACTCACATTTGAACATTAACATTCTGCCATATGTTGTTTACTCTCTTCTTTTTATTCTTCAGAGAATTTAAGAGCACAGAGTCGAGGTCTCTGGGCCTATTCCCCCTGTCCAGCTACCTCCCTTCTTCCCAAGTAACAACTCTTATGAATTGGGGACTTCCCACGATCCTGCGTTGTGTGTTTTGTATGTATGCACACGCACAAACACAGCTTTGTGTTGCAGGCTTGCCAATGTGCTAGATGTCATGGATGGACCCTGACTTCAAATTGGACATGACTGTTTAGCTTTGCAATGCTGTAAAAGCCATCTGCATTCACGAGGGACAGTACTTAGCATCTGGATCTTTACCCAGGATATGCTACGCATCTCATCCTATTGTCCAGTGGTCCTTGGTGGTAGCAGTCGAGCCACAGCTCCCAGTCAGCCCTCATCACTACTGTGCAGTGTGCTGTGCAGCTCAGGATGTCCGGCAGGTTAAGTGTGTGAAATGCATTCCACCTACAGTGCTCTTGGCTTGCAATATTTCTCAGGACTAGTGAGGAGCACGTAAACACATAGCTCCCCAAGTGCTTCGCTACCCTGCATTCTGAACTCTCGATGTTCCCAGCAGACACCTGCAAGTGTAGGGCAGGCATATCCACTGGGCAGGGAATCCTTTCCTGGTGGGGAGGAGCCTATCCAAAACCCTTCTCCTGTCCTTCTCTTCACTTACTCTGCTTGAAGAAGGCGGTATGACTCACAGACGGGGAGAGGAAGTTGGAAGAAATGCGACCTCAGAGCAGAGTCCTGGTAACAGTCCCAATTCTGCAAAATCATTCAGGAAGCCCTTGTGGACCAGGAACTGGGCAAACTCTTCTCCAGGACTTCTGAAGAAATCATCCTGTCTTCTCTGCACTGCCTCTGGGCTAACAGAACTGTGTGTGATTTCCTGAATGCAGTCTAGTGTCCTACTTGTCTGTCTTCCCCGTGTTGCATCTTTTTGTACCAGGGATCGAACTCAGGACCTTGCGCTTATCAGCCAGGCCCAGGGCCACTGAGCTAAATCCCTGGCCCCCTGTGCTGTGCCTTAACCATTCTTCAAGGTTCACTTCAAATGCCATCGTCTCAGGCAGGACATGTTCTCTAGACCTGTGATTGTTATCAATTTCTATGCACTGGGAATTGAAGGTTGGGTTTCTTCCTCTCCAAGACAGGACCTCATCTGAGATGATCTCCCACCTCGTCTTCCAGCTAAGCCACCCCGGGGCCACAGCCCCCACCTCACATTCACTTGCCTGTTCTGTGCATACCGCTGGATGCTTCCTTCCTGCCTGTGTGTGCCAAACTGTCCATGGAACTTTTTTTCTTTGGGTGACCAAAATATGTGTTTAAATAAAAAAATGTATTACAAGTAAGAGACAAGACACCATTCATCTCCCTCAAAAAACCCTCCCCTGATCAGAGATTTAGCTCAGTGGTTCCAGCGCCTGATCCCTGGTTCAATCCCCAATAACCACATACAACAATACTGGCCGTGGTGACTCATGCCCATCAGCAAAGTACCACACACCACAATGCGAGGTCTGTAGTCCCAGCATTTGGGAGGCAGAGGCAGGAGGATTGCTGAGTTCAAGGCTTGCCTGGGCTACATAGTGAGTTCAGGGCCAGCCTGAGCTACAAAGTGAGACCCTGTCTCAAAAAAAAGGAAAGAAAAGAAAAGAAAAGAAAAAAGAAAAATGTACAAATACATGTGCTCTATCCACGCAGAGGAAGATGGGGCAAAGTGAGGCTTCTTTATCACAGCTACACAGATAAATGCAAAAATATAATGCTGAACCAACACAGCCAGTCATATAGAACAAATTATGGCCTCCAGCACAAATTCAGTATACCAGCTTGTTTTGCTCGGCTTGCCATTCATTTGTAAATGCTTGAAAGAATTAGGACATTTTATCTCATGTGAAAACCATATGAAATTCAAATGTCATGCTGGTAGTGGCCGTGCATACTTGTAACTTCTGCACTTGGGAGAATGAAGCAGGAGGCTGGCCGTGAGTTTGAGGTTAGCCTGTGCTGCATAATGAGTTCAGGGCCAGCTTGAACTACACAGTGAGGCCCTTTCTCAATAAAGTGTGGGAAGGATTCAAAACAAGGAGGGCATGGCCCCAAGCAGCAGCGGTTGACCTTTGTGCACCCCCCATCTGACTACAACATCCAGGAGGGGCCTACTCTGCACCTGGTCCTGCGCCTGAGCGGGGGAGGGACTGTGCTTCTATCTTTGAAGCCTGCAAGTTCCACTGCACTTTCTATAAAGTTCTTAGATCCCCCCTCAAAAAATTAAAGAAAAATTCAAATGTCATAGTCTATAAATAAAATCCATTGGAACACAGCCATACTCATTCACAAACATTATTGTATGAATTCATGCTTTATCTCTGGCTGCTTCCTAAATTAGGTATTTGTGACAGACAATGACCCACAAAGCCTAAAATGGCTCTCACCTTGCCCTTTTACAGGAAAAGTTCATTATAAAACAATGCAGATGGCAACATTTATTAATATATACAATTTGAAAACATAAAAAAATACAGAAAAAAATAAGATGCAAATCTGTGGTTCCCAAATTATGTGCAGAGGTGTCACAGAGGCCTGTAGCAAACTCCAAGGAACTGTGGATATCTGCCCTTTCTGAGAGAGACGTGGGAACAGACAACACTGGGTAGACACTGCAGTGATTGTTAGTCTGTGGTGGCTCACCACGGGTGACACAGGTACCCATTCAATGACAGTCTTTTCAGGGCTAAATTTGAAGTGAGTGAAGCAGTGAAAAGCAAGAACTATGTAAAAATCAACATCAAACAGAAAATGAGGCAGATATATGGATGGGTTCCAAGTTTTGGGAAGCTGTTTGGTAACCAACAAAAGGACACACATCTCATTAATGAGGTACATCTCATTAATGAGGTACAGTGGTTACGAACGAACTATTATTTTCCTTAGGATATTTTTCTATAATGGAATATTTAAAATTACATTAAGTTACTTGGAACTAATAGTAAATGGAAGTATTAGGCATTTCTTTCGAGCTAGGGTGCTGTCAAAAAACCTGCTAAGCCGCTAAAGGGATTAGAACAGAGAGAGTTTGTAAAGCTTTGTTGGGATTTTTTTGTAAATACATACACATGCAGTAAAAGTATAAAGTCATACTCAAAAATGATTACCCCACAGATCAGGTGGGCTTCCTCAAAGAAAGCAGAAAAAATAATGAGAAAGGACTCCATTTTCTACAGCTATCAAAGAGATCTTAGACTGGAAATTCGTAGAGAACAGAGGTTTGCTCTGGGTCGCAGTTCTGGAAGTCCAAGAGCATGGCATCGGCATCCGGCTCACTTTGAGCTGGAAACTTACTTCATTCATTGGTTGCTGAAAGCTCAATCCCCAGTCGGCCCCACCCCCACCCCAGTCCTGCTCCGGGGAATCACAAAATGATGAGTCTTGGTGGTGACAAACCATTCAGGCCATAGCAGGAGTCAGAGGAACTCCTATGATATTTCTGTTTTATAACTCAAAAAAAAAAAAAAAAAAAAAAACCAAAGCCAGAACAAAACCAAAAAATCCTAAAGCATACACAGCAATATGTTAAGGTTTTCATGCAGCTGAGTAGCGGGAACAAGGGTATTTGCAATTGTACTTTGTATACTTTCTCCAAATAGCATGCAATCACAAGGTTTCATTTAAAAAACTTTTTTTTAAAGGGTCAAGAAACAGCTGTTGAAAGACAGAGGGCTACTCTATATAAAAAAGCACATCAAGTAGAATAGCGGCCAGTATATGATGAGGGAAAATGGAATTTGGTATCAAGGTCCAGAAGCGAAATCAGACTTCCAAGGAAAACACGGAATGGGCTGTGTCTAGAGGAACTGGGCTTTTCTGAGCAAAGGGTCACAGCATTACCTGTTGTTAGCGGTTTCCTGACCGAGCACGTGACCTCCAGGCAGGGTCTCTAATAATCCAGCACTTAGCCTTGATTTAATTATGAATATGATTACTCAAAATAAAACACTGGAAATGTTATAGGAAAAGTGGAGCCGGAGCTGAGATCAGTGTTTTAAATAATGTCAACTGGGTGAGGTCCAGGAGCACTGAAGCTTAGAAAATGGAAGATGGCTTGAACTCAGATTTTTTTTTT
>PVIC010018493.1:0-31536 GCA_004025085.1 Thryonomys swinderianus
AAGCATAAGGACCTGAGTTCGATCCCCGGTTACCACATATAATGCTGGGCGTGGTGGCTCATGCCTGTAATCCCAGCACTCGGGAGGCAGAGACAGGAGGATTGCTGAGTTCGTGGTGGCTTGCCTGGGCACCATAGTGAGCTCAGGGACAGCCTGAACTACAAAGCAAGACCCTGTCTCCAAAAAGCAAAAAAAAAAATAAAATAAAATAAAAAAAAATAAACAAACAAACAAAAATCACACAAGCCAAAGGCCTTCCATCATTCCTGTTGTGCAACACCTGGCAAGGACTTATGGAAGTTGTCCACTAACTTTCTGTTTTCCAATTAGTGTGAGCATTGGCACATGTAGCTACAGAAATAGCAACACATTTACCTCTTTGGTGCCACCCATGACCCTGATGGATGGTGTTTGCTAGTAGCCAGATAGGTGTCACATTATCCTCCAAAAGCTTTCCCAATTCCTACAATTCTACAGTCAGAGCATATCTAGCCCTAAAGTCCAGCTGCTTACCAAGTTTGTAGACTGAGGCAGCAGAGAGACAGCAACAATGGCTCCTGACTATGGTGTTGGAGCTGCCATCTGTCTCCTGCCATGGGGAAAAGGGGTCCTGTTTTGCCTGGAAAGACTTTGTGAAGAAAAGTTGTCCCTCAGGGGACACTGAGTGTGGCTTGCAATTTGAGTCTTCCTCCTTCTTTGTGCTGTGTTTGAAGGGATGCCCTGAAGCAGTCGGTGCCCAATTAAATCTCAGCTAGGCTTGATGATGAATACCTGTGATCTCAGCACTCTGGGAGGCTGAGGCAGGAGGATCACAAGTTCAAGACAAGCCTGGATAACTTTGTGACTTAGTGAGATCCTGTTTCATAAATTTTTAAAAAAGGGCTAAGGATGTAGCTCTGTGTGGGGTCAATCCCTTTTACCACAAAACAAACAAATGAACAAAAAAAGAATTGAGAAGAAAGTACAATGGTTATGGATGGTTATAGCATGCCTTTTCCAAGTCATAGGAAAACACTGTCTAGCAGGCTTTCCCCCAAGGAGCAGCTGATGCTACAGGGAGGTACCAGGGTGTCACACAACTTCCTCTCCGTGAGAGTCTGCAAGAAATAATGAAAGGTGAAAATGGGCAAAGACAGATTTCTGGGTGAACCATCCATCTTATTTTTCCATCTCGTAGGACCTTCCACTGACTTGGAACTATTTTAAAATTCTGTACATTGTCATAAACTTATAACAATACAAATTATATTTGTTCATGGAAATGCAAGTAAATTTCTCTAGGTGATACAACTGATGATTGCTCTAGGCCTTAGGGTCAAAGGATATTGATTGACCTGCTTTGCATCTATTTATAAATTTGCCTTAGTACTCCAGAGCATCTATGTATGTTCATGCTTTTTGAATTTCCCTTTGAACTCCTTGCAACATCTTCCTTATTTTAATGATTAATAAGTTCATTTTTTGTTTGCTTAAAAAGTGCTTTATTCTTTTTCTTTTCTTCCTTTCTTTCTTCTTTTTTGAAGTAATGATTAAACCCAGGGGATTTGAAATGGGCTATATTCTCAACCCAGTTTTTATTTTTTATTTTGAGACAGGGTCTTGATAAGCTGCCTAGTCAGGCTGTGCTTCAGTTTGCAATCGTCCTGCCTCAGCCTCCCTGAGTGCTGGGATTATCAACATATGCCACCATGCCTAGTTGTGGTTTTCTCTTTAACAGAATTTATCCTTTAACAGGCTCAAGGATTTTCTGAAGTTAGATGTTTATTTGTAGATGATTTACAAATTGTAAATGATTTTTGTTCAGTAGAACTGATAATCCTGAGGCAACAGTTTATTTCCCTTTAGAACATTAACAAATTTTATAATTTAATTTGCAGTTTTATTCTAGTATTTGTTCTTTAGATGTTCACAAGTTCCTTTTATCCTTAACTTTTGACTCTGCTGGTTCCTACATCAGGAAATTAAATATGTCTTTAACATAGGCTAAGTGCATGTATGAGACTATGTTTTTAGCTTTTTTGACAATTATACTTGACCCTATACAGCACATGGCAAGTAGTTTTCAGTGCCTATCACAAAACAAGTTTTATCTCGAAGCCTGACCTGAGGGTTTTACTACAGAATCAGCACAGTTGCATGGTACTCACTCCTAGGTAGTCAGAGTTGCACTAAATCTCTGGTCCTGTGATCACTCCTAAAGTGGCACAGTAGGCCATTTCCCCCACCCTGTCCTGGTACCAAGGATTGAACTTGGGACCTCGTGCTTCCAAGATAGGCATGGTGCCACTTAGCTAAATCTCTGTCCCCTATAGTTGGTTATTAAGGCAAAGTCTCTGAAAATAAATGCCTGGATATCTTGGGGAGGGATAATAAAATAAACTACTCAGAACTTTTGAAGGATGGAGGGGCTACAAACTGGAGAGGGAGGAGAAAGCCATGTAAAGTCTCAAAAGGGATCCCAAGACGCAGGAGCGTGCCAGAAGGGGGGAAGGAACCACTGCAGCTCCTTGGGGCTGAGCTCTAAGCGTGTGGTGGTCTAGTACTCCGTTTTAAATTTCCTGTTCTAGTCTAAGGTGAAAGCAACGCTTGTGCACTCCATGCACATGCATTCCCTCCGCCAGGGCTCATGGCCCTCAGTAAAGGCTACTAGAAGTGGGGCCCAATTGGGAAGGAGTGGGCGGAGAAGGGAGCAGGACCAGTGGGTGCAGAAATGTGCAGCCACACACATGGCTGATAGACACAGAGAGGTCTGGGTTCAGGGGGCAGGAACTATTTAGGAGGAAGGACACCAGGCTAGGCTCGCAGGGTTACATGGACATTCTCACTTCAGCCTTGTGAGGCAAACTGGGACATTAGGGGACTTCCCAGGACTGACACTTGCTCATGCATATAGCACCATTTCACAAGTAAAGGTCACCATGCCTGCAAAAAACCTTAACATCTTTCTACCCAATTGCAGGAAGGATCAAACCCTCTTCCCTTAGTGCTGTGAAAGCATTTTAAATGTACTTAATGTTAACACTAACCTGTGTTACAAATATTTGTCTTATATATGTGCTCATGCATCTGTATGTTTTGGGGGTTTTTTGTTTGTTTTTGAGACAGTGTCTCACTGTGTAATTCACCCTGGTCTTGAACTCACTATGTCCAAGCTGATCTCAAACTTGAAATAATCCTCCTGCCTCAGCCTCTCAAGTACTGGAATCACAGGTGGGCACCACCACACCCAGCTAATGTGTTTGTCTATGCCTGTGTGTGTGTGTGTGTGTGTGTGTGTACATTTCACATTTTTAAAATTTCCTTGGCTAGGATATACATGTCCCAAAGCAGAGACCATTTCTTCACTTACGTGTATTTGTCACTTCAAAATGTCATGCAATGTTCTGAAGTTACTAAATGTTTGTATAATGACTTATAAAGCCACTTTTGACTTGGGTCAGCTTTATTCCATGCTACTTCAATCCCAAGGACCAGAAACTCTGGTTCTGAAGGACTCAGGACCTTTCTAGTTGGCCATACGCAGGTAACATAACTAAAGTTGAAACTACATTGTTAGCTGCTCCCAGCGCCCAGATTTGGTTTAGTTTTACCCCATAACAGGGCTTGAAAAACATCTGAGACAGTTATGGATCCCTTCTAGGGTCTTTGGCTTCTGGGACAATCAACTCAAATGTGGGGTTTTCTTTCCTTAGTTCTTTCTCTGATTCCTTTTAGTCTATCTCTTGCTATTCTCCATCTTTTCTTGGCTCTACTCAGGATTGAACCCAGGGCCTTCAGCCCCAGCCCACTTTTCATTTTGAGACAAGGTCTTACTAAGTCACTAAGTTGTTCAGTCTGGGCTTGAACCTATGATCCTCCTGCCTCAGCCTCCCAGAGTGCTAGGGTTATAGGTATGTGCCACCATGCCTGGCTCGTTCTAAGGATTTATACAGGTATGAAAGCTCAGCTACCTCCCCACAAAGGAAGACAATACCCATCATCACTGAACAGCACTCTAGCTTCTGAAGGAAAAGTTACTAGAGAGTAGAAACTCAGAGCTTGCATTTTTCTATGTAATTATGGCAGATTTACTTTCCTTTTTGTGTGAGGGAAATTCTAGAAAATTGTCTAACTTGCTCTAAAAATATTCTACTAACTTCCACTGTGTATGAAATGCTCAGCAGAAAGGTTTAAAACCCACTCACCAGCTCTTTAAGAGTCAAATTGGCCTGAACAGACTATAAATCTGTAAGTTCTAACAAAACAGACTGCACGCTAATTACCTATTGATTAAGGAAGGGAAAACAAAGTAAGTTAATACCTTTGCCAATGTAGTTTCTTTTCTCTTCTTCTTATTTTTGGCTCTTTTGGAGACCGTGTCTTGCTATGCAGTTCTACCAGCCTTGACCTTACTATGTAGCTCCAAACTGACCTAGAACTGGGGTACTCCTCTTGCCTCAGCTTCCTAAGTGCTGAGATTACAGGCATATGTCACCACATCTGCTCTTTTTTTAGTTATATAGAATACTGTGTTTCATTTTGTTCAGTACTTTCCCACTGGAGGCCAGAACGAAGTCTGTGGAAAGACATTTACCTAATTTTCTTGAAGGGTTAAATGAAGGTCAGCCTCCATCCACCTTGGACTGTCCCAGGATGGTCTTGCACCTTACTGTGGTGGAATTTTTTTATTCATTTTGTAGCACGGAGGATTAAACCCAGAGCCTTTGCACTGAGCTACATCTCCATCTCTTCAAAAAAAAAAAATTGTACTTTGAGACAGGTTCTCACTTAGTTGCTAAACTGCCCAAGCTGGACTTGAGTTTCTCATCCTCCAGCCTCAGCCTCCCAAAGTGCTGGGATCATACCTATACTGTACTCCTGTGACATTATTTAAATGGAGAAAGTCAGACTTAGGGAAACTCATGATTTAGCATGTTTCTTATGGGTTAGCCAGGTGGAAAATGGTCATGAATCATAAGACTAAACCAAACTCTCTGTATTGAGGAGAGGATTATCTTGGCATAGAGGTGGTTGAGAGTCATAAAATCAATAATTGAAAAGATGCTTTCTGTGGATAGAAGGAAACAGTCAACTTCAAGATCAAGACACTGAGCTGAAGACTAGGATACAACTGAGAATAAAGCAAACATGAAGAGCTTGACATTTATGGTTTCACTAGACTTTGAGAAGGATCATAATTCACTATCAAGAGAAAAAACTTTCAGTCAACTGAGTTTAATGGCCTAGTTGATTTTTATTAGCAACTCATGATTCGGGCAGCATCCCAGAGTCTATGAATTAGTGAGTTGCTCCCCGGGGCAAATCTGAACAGTTACTTTCATTAAGTAGCTTTAGTACAAATAAGGAAAAGGCAGAGCACAACCATCAGATTAGTTATTTCCAAGTCTCTTTCCCTCTTTCCTGATCATTCCGGCTCAGACTGACTGGGCTCCGACTGGTTCCTAATATCACAGGCTCATTGTCTCCTGAACTCCACCCATGTTTGAGTGGAGTATTTTCTTTCTCAGCACTGAACAAGACAGTCAATGATTTTACCAAGAGTCTGAATAAAGTCCAAATCTGATTCCCACTCTATAGACCACTTCGTCAGCCTTATTGATTTACCTAATTTCAGTCCTAAGGCCTTCTGATTCTTTTCCTCTGGTTTCTTTTTCAACATCCCATTCAGCCAAATCTTCTGAGATATGGCTATAAGCCTCATCAAAATGACAAGAGGCATAATTACTAAGGATTTTCATTCTCCAAGAAATGAAGGAGAATAGGCTGAGGCAAGAGAATCAAGAGTTTGAGCAGCCTGGGCAATTCAGTGAGGCCTCATCCAAAAATAAAAATGGCTGGGGATGTAGCTCAGTGCAGAGGTCCTGGGTTCAGTGCTACCACTGCAAAAAACAAAACAAAACAAAACAAAACAAAAGGAAAGAAAAACAAAGCAGAGAACTTGAATTTCCAGGATAAACAAAAAGGAACTTACTACAGTGATTTTATTTGAAACCCAGGGATCATTTTGGATACTGTGTCCTGTACATGTCCTCTGGATTTTTATGACCTTTAACATTTTGCCCATTTTTTATTTGGCTTCCCCCAGCACTAATCTACCTCATTACAACCAAGAGACTATAATCAGGTTTCCAAAATTCCATCTACAGGTTCTGTTAACTTGCTAGAGAAGTTCACAGGATATGGCCAAGACTTTACTTACTACATTATTTTTTAATTGAGACAAGGTCTTCTATATAGAGCAGGTTGACCTTGAACTCACTATGTAGCCCAGGATGGCTTTTAACTCACACCAACCCTCCTGCCTCACCCTGGGTACTGGGATTACAACCTTTACTTATGTTTACTGGCCGATTATAATGGCTTTTATTAAAGATTCAGATAAACAGACAGATGGAAGAGATGCACAGGGCAAGGTATGGGAAGAGGAGTGAAGCCTTCATGCCCACTCCAGCCCAGCACTCTCAAAACCTCTACCTGTTCACCCACCCAGAAGCTCATCCAATCCCTGTTCTTTTGAGATTTTATGGCCTTTTTATCTAGGCATAATTAATTATATAATAGGCTATTGGTAATTAATTCAAGTTTCAACAGCCCTTCCCTGAAAATAGGGTCAAATATTGAAAGCTTCTAATTATGCAAATATTCCCTTGGCAACTACTCCCCAACCTGGGGCCATTCAGGAACCCAGAAATTTCCTTCATTAAGACAAGACACCCTTTTTTTCCATCATATTTTTTTCTTTCCTTTCTTTACTTACCCCTACTCCCTTTTCTCTTTGAATATTTTCTGTTTCACAATATCTATCATACATTTTAGGACTTATTTACATCTTGGATTTGTCATAGCAGAGAAAAGATATGGTATTTACACATCTGTGACATATTACTTCACTTATGAGTATGTCCTTAAGGTACATCCATTTGAGTATAAATGACTCAAATTTATCATTCTTTATGACAGAGTAATACTCCACTTTATTAAAAAACCACATATTTATCCAATCTCCAGTTGATGAGCATTTGGGTTGTTTCCAAGATTCAGTTGTCACAAATTGAAGTGCTATAAAAATAGGTGCACATGTCACTGTGATATGAATTTTTAAATTCTTTTATGTATATACCTAGCAGGGAAATAGCAGAGGAAGAAAAACTTATGTATAAAGGGGGTGGGAGACAGGGGAATGGGAAAAAATGAGAATTAAGTTGTATCATGTACTGGTATAAATTCTCAGAGTCAAGTGAGATATAGAATGTACCAATAAAGTCAATTTTAAAAAATTGTTTTAAAAAGAAGACACCCCATTACAAAGGAATTTTTTTTTTTTTATTTTGAGAGAGAGGGTCTCGCTTTGTACTTCAGGCTTAGCCCAGGAAAGCCTCAAACTCAGCAAGCCTCTTGCCTCTGCCTCCTGAGTGCTGGAATTACAGGGGTGAGCCACCATGCCCGCCATTGTGGTGTGTGGTACTGATTGCTGGTGGGCGTGAATCACCACGCCCGGTATTGTATGTGGTTGCTGGGCATCGAATCAGGGACCTTGCATTTGCTAGACAGGCGTTGCAACCACTGAGCTAAATCTCCACCCCATACAAAGGAAATTCTAAGAATTCCTTCTAGCACCGGCATTGCTCCGGAAGTTCCAAAGGTTTTATGAGCCCCCAAATATATATTTTTCTTACCAAGTGATGTGATCTTACTGAATCACATTTTGAGAACCACTGAGATTCAGCATTATCATTAACATTCTGCAAAAGCAGACTTTCTTAAGAACTGAATATTTGAAAAGGAATCTGAATGGGAATCTAATGAAAACCAGCACCATGTTTCTGTTGAGTGGGTTGATTTTTCATAAATCTTTGTCAAAGTGAGTGAGAGCAGAAAGAAAGACTAATGTGTTATTTTGGGATTTAAATCAGAGAAGCTCCGGCTGCAAAATTCTAGGCTTTTCCTACAGAGACTAAATTCTAGGCTTTTTCCTATAGGGGCTAAATTGAAGCCAGCAAGAAGCAGGAGGAAAAGTATTTTCTTCCCAGGAAAGCTGTAATTATTGACAATTTGATTTGATATTGCTTAGAGGCTCAAGCTGGCTTGAGTAGCTGTTTTAGATCTAAAACATTTTATAGTTTAGATCTCAGATATCCCCCCAAAGTCTCATGTGTTCAGATGTGGGAATTTCGGAAGGTGACTAGAAATTGGAGGCATGATCCTCGTGTGTAGATTAGTTCACTGGTGAGTTCTTGGCTGACTGCTGTTAAGAGGTAGGACCTGGTTGGAAGACGTCGGTCACTGGTGTATGATCTGGAAGGATTTATTCCTGTCCTTAGCTCTACCCTCCTCTCTCTGCTTCCGGCCTCTATAGCATGAGCAGCTTTCCTTACCAAGCCTTTGCACCATTCCCTTTCTGCCTTGGAACAAGTCAACCTGGGACTGAACCCTCAAAAACTGTGAATCAAAGTAAATCTCTCCTGTAAGTTGCGAGTGTCAGATATTTTGTCTCAGGGATGGGAAAGTGACAGATACAGAAAGTCTGCAAAACAAAAGAAGTGAGCAGGAACAAGTCCTGAGAAATCTACAACTCTGAGGCAAGAATAAGACAAAGACATACTGAAAACAGAAACACAAAGTTCTGGAAGCACATATAGATAGCACATAAGACCAACGTAGCAGCCTCGCAAATTCAGGTGTTTCCTATTTCGAAATGTCCCCTATCCTTTGAACCTACCATTATATGACATCATTTTCAACAGTGTGGTTAACAAACTTCCTTCATCTCTCAGCTCAGTACTCTCCCATATTTCCTTCATTCTCAGGTACACACTTGGACACCCCAAGCTCTGTCACATGAATGTCTTTCCAGCTCAGCAAGCTCAGCCAAAGTTCCCAGTAGTTGATTAAGTTTGATGGAATGGACTTTAGTTTTGTGCCTGTCCCCAACTTATTCACTCTCATGGACAGAATATCCTGACTGTCCCTGGGAACTTGGGATGGTGTTAATCTTATCCAACTCCCTTAAACTGGGATGAGACAAAGGAAAATCAACCAGTATGCTGAGAGCATTGAGTGGCAAGAAGATTAGAAGGAACATGGCACCTTCATAAGTACCTGGCAGAAGGTGATGTACTGCAGGTTTAGTTCTTCCTCGAACAGTAGGGAGAACCACCACTGGGTCACACTTAGCTCCAACTCCCATCTACTCCCTCAGCTCTTGCCTTCTTTTCCTGCTTCTTGGCCCAGGCTCAGCCTGGATCACCAGTGTACGTATCTGCTCCACTTCTGCCCACAGAGACAATGACATTGCTTTTAGTCCACTGTCATATTTTTAAAAAATATATTTTCTGATGTGAAATGTTTATATCCAAGGAGTCTTCAAGCTATGAACTTATGATATTTTCTTTCTTCTGTTTCTGTTTTTGTTGTTTTAAAACAGATTCTCAAAATGCAGCCCATGCAGGTTTAGAACTCACAATCTTCTTGCCTCAGCCTCCAGAGTGCTGGAATTACAGGTGTATGCTGCTACACCCAGCACCAAATGCCATTTTCACCAAAATTCTACTTACTTACTCTCTTAATAATTGTCCTGAGGATTTCATTACATGCTCCAACCTTTGCTGTTCCATTGTTCTTCTTTGTCCTGTTCAGTAGTAAAAAGGAAAGCAGAGAAGCTACTTGTGTATGTGTTACATTGTATTAAAATATATTCAGTAAACCAGGTGTGGTAGTGCACATCTGTAATCCCAGCACTGAAGAGGCTGATGCAGGAGGAGCGCCATGAGTTTCAGGTCTCCCTGGGCTAACATAATGACTTCAATGCCAGCCTGGAAGATATAGAGAGACCTTGTCTCAAGACAACAAAAAAATTAACTCTGTAAAAATAAAGTACTCTTTTATAAATAAAAGTTTTTTTTTAAAAACAACTGATTAGAACCAGGTCTACAACAAATTATGATAAAATAGTTTTCAAAGTGTGCTCTCTGAATAGATGTACTAGTTGTATGAGGAGTGTATAAATTTTACTAAAATATGTGCAACCTTAAGATCGTTACTAGTGGGGAAATGAAAACAAAGTCAGGGGTCCTGGGAGGGACAAATGCCAATCAGTGTTACATGGAATCGTTGCCTTTGTCATACCCCATAATAGGTTTCCCTGAGTGATTGTCTCGAATCAAAAGGACATGGCCCTCTCTGCTGGCGGCACCCAGATGACGTCCTGGCCTCCCTTTGGCTCATGTTGTCTGGCTCCACAAGACATCTACGTGGGTGAGAACAAACCTGGAGAGGTTAGGGGGGTACTTTGGCAAATGTGGTGTTTTAAAAGCCTGGAGAATTACCAAGGAAAGAGGGATGATTCCACAGGCAAGTTTAATTACTTTGAAAGGACGAGCAATTCCAACCTCCAAGTCTCAGTGAAGTTCTTATCTACTTTCTCAGGTGTTTGAACAGGTTTTTGTGTTTGTTCGTTCGTTTTTTAAACTTGGAAATCCTAGCCAAGGGAAAAGAATTAGAGCTGATTTAGAGTTTCTTAAAGGTGTTTTTTTTTATTATTATTACAGAGCTACTACAGGCTTTTAAGAAATACTGAACATGGTGACTTAGAAATTGTAAAATGCAAGCTCTCTGCCTCTGAACTCATCCTACATCTCATGTTCTAGGGTAACTTGTTAAAGTAGTCCTCAGTCCATTTTCAGGTCGCATATCTCTATCTCTGTATAATTATATCAATTACTGTGGCAGTGGTTTTCACTGGGGGGGGGGTGGTATTGCCACAGACCCTACAAAAAGACAGTTGGATGTCTCAACTTGGGCATCTCACAGGTGCAGGACATTAAAGATCCTACAATGCACTGGACAGTCCTCACAGCAAAGAGCTTTCCTACCTCAGGTGTTATCTGTGTCCCAGAAGAGAAAGACTCATCAACGTATTTCCTTCATGTAAGAAGAAAAAAGATCTATGATTTTAGAATATGAGAATGCTGAGACCTAAAACACAAATATTTCCTATAGGGAATTTACCCACTAATGATCCAATTTTTTTTTCTTTTCAAAAGTCTTTAAATACTTTTTAAAGCCAATTCTGGAATACATTTATTGGCAATTCTACTCCCTCATTTAAGCCAGTGAATGTTATACTGGGGAGTCTTGCCGGTAGCCTGGGGAAAGTCAAAGCAAAGGACTGCAGCGAAGCCATGCTGCTCTTGGTCAAGTGGTCAGGACAGGGGCACAGCTGGGGATAGGGGCTCCTGGCTGAGCCTGAAGGGAGAATGAATCACATTCAGCTCACAATGGCAATCTAGAAAAATTCAGTGGTCCCATTCACACCAACTTCCCACACCTCCAAGGGACATGGTGCTTAGCTGGGCACCTCCCCCTTCAGAATTATTTTGACCTAACAGTCAACTGAGTAAGAATGGCAGGACATAGGGGAAAAAAGAAGCAGAATCTGAACACTTTCCTTTCAGGTTGCTCTGTGAGGTGTGCTGACAACTGGCACTAGGACAGAAACTCTAGCCCCAGCTCTACCATAGACAGGAAAAGACCATTTCAGCCATGGCTGAGGGACAGAAACAGGGAATTCTGCCATTGCCAATAAGATGGAAGCCTTCCAGCCACTAGCCAGCCAAGTCTGGATCTCAGAGGAAACAGGGAGATTTGGACAAGGCCCACAAGTGGGAACCTTGGTTGGGATTTCCTACAGTTCATGTCCAAAGAGCCCTGAGAAGTTTCATACAGGTCCTTCTTGGACAGCCTTTTTGGAGAGACACTGTAAAGAAAGGGTACCACTTGCTTTTGGGGAGGCATCTCCAATCAACAAAGGTGGGTTACCCAGGAAGACACCAGTCTGAGGAAGGGGACTGGAGATCTAACGAAGAGCACCATGTCTTGGGTTGGGATTTCTTATGGCATAGCTGTTGGACTTAAATGTGTATAAAATGCTCAAATGCAAAGAGTTTCTTCTTTCTCTGCCTCCTCCAGTCTTCTTTCTCTAAGACAAATACCTTAGAAAATTTCAACTTCTTAGGAAACTTATACAAAAGTACAGAAATGCAAAATTGAAAGAATATTGGTATGCACCATTGCCTAGAGTGTCAAGACAGAGAGGAATTAAATTTAGAGTCATTCACAGGTATTCTGAAAACCTTGGTACATAAATAACATGGAGGCATGTGTTTCAAAATATGTTAAGTCATCAATTAGCTTTTTGTCACCAACTGATATTTATTAAGAACTTAATGGAGGCCTAGCATTTTGCCAGACATGATGCATATTTATTCCAGACAAGTAAATATGAAAATACTTCCCGTGACCTTTAACAAATGCCATGAGTTGTCAGCCCTCATGAAATGTAAATGTTCTTCATTTGGGGTTTAAGTGACATCTTCATCATCAGAAGCAAAGTGTATGGCTCTGATGCCTAATCCCACCATTAGCTTCTCCTATGGCAGGGTGATATTTTCCTGGGATAGACACACCCAGATTTCCTCCCCAGCTTTTTGCTTCCTTTACTGGGCTTCTAAGGAAATTGAAGGGAAAAGAAATACATTCAAAGACGATGTGTCTTTTTTTTTAATAAAATGGAGTATTACTCTGCCATAAAGAACGACAAGTTTCATTCATTTCTGCACAAATGGACACACCTTGAAGACACACTAATAAATGAAATAAATAGATCACAGATATGTAAATACTGTATCTTTTCTCTGGTATGAGAACCTGTAGATGTAAATGAGTTCTAGAATGTATGATAGATTTTGTGAAATAGGAAATATTCAAAGGGAATGTGGTAGGGGAAAGTAATGAGAAAAAAGAATAAATATGATTTGGAAAGAAAAAGAAAGCACATGTAAATGGGGGAGGTTATGAGATGGGTCAAAATGAGAATTAACTTCTGTCATGTACTGGTACAAGTTCTCCAATGTTGAGGGTGATTGTGAGCTGTATATAAAATGTACCAATAAAGAATTCAATTAAAAAAATCAACCACTTCTCACCGCTGCCACTAAGCCACCCTGGTCGTAGTGACAAGCTTCTCTTGACTCAATCAGGGCGGCAGTCTTTTCTGAAGTCTCCCTGCTTTTGCACTGCAGCCTCATGTGCCCAGATGAAGCAAAGTGACTCTTGGAAAGGAAGAACCACCGTCTCATGCCTCTGCCCCAAAGCATCCAAAGGCTGCCAGTGCCACCCACTGCCAACACCGGCCTCAGGGGCTCTGCCCACACCATTCCTTCCCCTGTAATGCCTCACACCACCCCCCACCCCGACACTCATGGCTCACTCTGGCTCCACTTCAAACAGCCCTTGGCTCCGGACTCCTCTACCACAATATGCCCTGAGCTTCCTTTTCAAAAAGGTTCCTCCACACCTTTCATGACACGCCCAGTACAGTTTTTTTGGTGACAGGTTTATTGTTGCTCTGCCCAGCCCTGCACAGCAGTAGGCCCAGTGTCCCAAACTGTACATGGCACAAAGATTCAATGAGTAAAAAAATGTAAACTACTCCTTTTCAGTAAATGCTTCTGTTTTTCAAACCCAGAGAGAAGAGCAGAGACAGACTCAATCACAAGGAAAGCTAAGTAGTTAAGGATCCATCCCAAGTTTCTTAGTATTCCATTTTACTTAAAAAGAAACCTGGTTAGGGGTTCTTTGATTAAATTGTGATTCACAAAATATTTCTACTACTAAGTTAATACATGTAATGTATGCAGAAATACAGACAAGCTAGACATGGTGCCACATGCCTATAATCCCAGCTCTCTGGGAGACTGAGGCAGGAGGATTCTAAATTTGAGCCCAGCCTGGACAATTTAGTCACTTAGCAAGAGCCTGACCCAAAGTTTAAAAAAAAGCTGGAACCTCGCTCCATGCTAAGGCCTTAGGTCCTATCCCCAGTACAGTCAGTCAGTCAGTCAGTCAATGTTGTCCAAATGATTTGTAAGCTCCTTTCCAGGTTGCAATGCCTGTCGGGAACTTTTAAATCTGAGTCCTGTCCGAATCTCTCTACCAGAAGTGTCCAGTGACCTGATGGAGTGATGACCACTTCTCAGCATTCATGTTTAGGGAGATGGACTGTGTTGCACCGAAGACCTTTCTGTCCTCCTCGGTGTCACCTGTGGTCACTGCCATCCAGAAGCTTAGCTGGCAAAAATGGGCAAAATGACACACACAGCTGCCTGGCAGCAGCCTGGGGAGAATCTGGCCCTGTGCTTGTCTGCAGGGATCATTTTTCTGGGAGCTGAGTGGGGCGGGACCCCCTGCAATGACCCTCACACGGCTGCTAGCTGGAGATTTCAGTCCTCCTTGTCCTCTCGGTGGGCTCAATCTACCTGGAGCATGACAATCCTCTTCCAAGAAGGAGCTTTTTGTTCAATCAAAACTTTGAGGGTAAGAGGTCTCTGGAGGGTAGGGTTCCCTGAGCTGTTGTAGAGGCTGGCCAAAAGGTGAAGGCTGGGTCTCAAGACCTGCCCCTAAGCCACCAGCATAGTAGTTGGAAAAGCATCCTCTGGACCTAAGGGGTGAAGGCATTTTATTGTGAAATTCTGGGGAGAATTAGCATGAAATTGTTTACATGGAACCTACATGAACTGCCACTGAGGGGACCGGGCAACATGAAGACAAAAAGCTTCTTCAGAAAGAAGTGTCTGCTGCTTCTTGGTTGAGTGGTTCTAAAAGCAAAAGGCGATGTGGCTGTGATGCCTAATTTTCAACATACAGGGAAGGACTGTGGAGTGTTTTCTTCTTTCTCTTTGTTAATTTAGCCTGAAGCTGTCAGTCAAAGTTATCTCTTTTCTCTCTCCATTCACTGGTCCATGACTTATTTTAGGAAAGCTCAGAATTTTTATTATTTCCAAAGGATGAGGCTGCAGATTGCTTTAAAGCCCAGCCTCTGAAGTTATTTGGTGACACTTGGCCATATCCAAAGAGTCAAAGCAAGTCACAAGGCCAGCCTAGATGCAAAGGGGAAAGAAACAGACTCCATCTCTGGACAGAGAGTGGTGAGAAATGTGCAATCATCTTTAACCTAAAAAATAGAAACTAACAGTAACTGGGTAATTACCATGTAAAAACTCTTCACCAATTCCATCAGTTCTAAAGTGCACATCTTCTAACTTCAGAAAAAAAAATCATACGTTCACAAGCAGTACCTAAATCAGTACAGAGACATCCTACACACCCTTTTTCCAATTTTCCTCAATGGTTACACCATGCATAATTTTAATACAATATCAAAGCCAAAACACTGACTTGGTACAATGTGTATGGCTCTGCCATTTTAAAAGTGAATAACAGACACTATTTTGGTGCTCAGCATGCATATTTCATTAGTTTTTAGATGCACATTTTCTCACATTTAACTGATCTGACATGAAAACAGACCTTACAATCAAATACATTTCACAACTACAAACATCACTTTTTAGTGGTACGTGAAACAATGGTGTGCCTATGATACCTACATACTTCATCTTAGATTCAGCAAAATATTTGTATCATCCCATCTTAAAACAAAGAAACCAAAAATGCTTAACCTATACTATCTCGGAAGGTAATTATAACAAGGTTAAACATAGCATCTTCTATATTTAGCATTACTTTGGTAAAGCTTAGTGAAAAATATATAAATAGAAGATGGACAAACACCTATTTTTTGGGTCTGGACCCAGCATAATTAACCTACACTGAATTCCTTATCACAAAGTTGGCATCCCCTAAACTCTGCAGCATACTTCTTCTGATCATGAAACTATATGAATCACAAAATTCTTAGGAACAGCACACTCCATAGCTCTTTGGTTGTAAACCATGGGCTATACTTATGCAGCTGGTCATTAAGCAATAGCCTATTATACTTTCCGCTTTCTAATGCAATGAAGTTATTCTCCTTACTAGAACACATTCAACTCCATAGCTAGTCAGTCCCCTGCAAGGATTGATTAAAATGAATATGGAAAATGCAATGAAAAAAATAGAGAAGAGATGATTATATTGGTTTTTTCCCATATGTGATGAAAATAATGTCAGTTCTGGAAAGAGACCATTTATGGGTTTAAAAGAATTAACTGTGAAGTTGTTTGTACTGTTTCATGAAATTTTAACAAGATGGAATATATGCAAAAATAACTACAGTGCATGGGTTTAAACTTTGCTCTAGGTGGTGCTTTGAGAGCCTAATCTTTAATTTGGAGCAAACCAGAACAAAACAACCCATTTTTTTCATAATTTAAGAAGGCAGAAGTTGGACATTATTTGCCTCAAATTTTAAGTTCAATATAAATTGATAGACCTATCTGTTTTAAAACATACTCATTCTTCTTTCACTGTGCTTTGTTTGGTATGAACTATTTTATGGGCAAGATACAGAAAAGTTTAGGTTCAGTGCTAAGGGAAAGACTACCAGACCAACTGGGCATCATTGGTTTTAGTGTCAATGCATCATTTTTTGGGAATCAATTACAGGTTGTCAAAGCTGAGCAGTCATGTAGGAAACCTAAAACAAGAAAGAACTTTTTAAAATCAATTTAGTCATATGATCCTGTTGAATTCCTGCTATCATTCCCATTTCACGGATGAGGAGCTCTTAGAAATATTACCCCATTTATCCAAGGCCACACAACCTGTAAAAGGCAGACTAGGCTTAAATCATTTCATGATACATGTGACATACTTCATATGTAAATATTTCTAAATATGTAAATATCAATTCTGAACCATATTAGACCCAAGAATTTTGAGGAAAGGAGTATGGGCTGATGATGTCTTATTAAGATTTCCATCTATATTTCTAGTGTTTTAGGAGTTCCACCTCAGGAAAGTGAAAAATCCAGGCATGTGGTAGTTGGGTTCATTTTCTGCTCTGTGGTCCAATAAGCATGGTATTTTGCAGAACTTGTCTGGTTGGTGTTAACTACAGAAAAGCTGCGGCCACCCACACTGCACCAGATCATTTTGTATTTTAGAAGAGCAGTACAGTGTAGACAGTGTCTATTATTAAGTCCCTCAGCAGACTCTGGGGTGGCACCCTATAATCGAACACACTGACTTTTCTACAGCAAAATGTAGTAAAGTCACCATAAATGGGGCAAAAACTAGAAGGAACATGAGGATAATTGAAGTCAAATTTTGCTAACAAATCACTGTTGGAAAAATCTTTGGCTTTTCAAAGCATTTAGATCATGGAATTGTACATGAATTTGTGTTTCGCGTACTTCTTTGCATTGTAAAAGTAGGATCCTGCGTGATCTCTGTCACTGGCCCCAAAAGCTCTCTTTAAAAAAAGGCCACTCCTCTGACCAAGATTAGACAGGTACACGTTCCCCTTGTCCCTTGCCCAGCTATATGTACAGTGCATTGGGCTTCTGCTCTGTGGGCCCCTTTTCCCCTCCCTGTGACTATAGCTCCACCCTGCAACCTCTGACATAGGGAGCTTCCTGGTGAATGTACTACAGCCAACCTGCTTTTCGCTTTCCCGATGTTTCTCCCCAGCCTATTTTACATCTCTGCCCTCTGGTGCCAACAGAGTGTGTGTGTGTGTGTGTGTCCTCCGCCCCAGACCATAGACCTACTCAGACAGAAGGAACTATAGAGTTCATCTCATCTGTTTCTTATGATGACAGCCTCCCAGTGGTCCTTGCTGGCTGGTTTAATGCCTTACTCTAGTCCTCTCCAACACGACCACCTTTGGTTCTTGTGACCAAAAGAATATAGGAGAAATCATAGTACATCACCTCAGGCAGAGATTAGAATATAGGGCCAGGGATTTAGCTCAGTGGTTCGGCATCTACCTGGCAAGCACAAGGTCTTGAGTTCAGTTCCCAGTACCACACAGCACAATGCCGGGTGTGGTGGCTCAAGCCTGTCATCCCAGCACTTGGGAGGCAGAGGCAGGAGGACTGCTGTGGATTCGAGGCTTGTGTGGGCTACATAGTGAGGTCAGGGACAGGCTCAACTACAAAGCGAGACCCTGTTTCAAAAAACTAAAAATTAAAAAAAATATATATAAAAGCTTCTCCTCCCTCCTCCACCTTTTCACTCCCTCTCCCTCCTCTTTCCAGTGGCAATGTCATAAGAACATTCGGCTCCTCCTTCAAGGGTCCTTAGATCAAGAAGCTGAGGCTTCCTGCCATGTAAGCCGCTAATTTTAGAAGCAGCTCCTTCAACCCCCGACCTCACCCTTGGGTGACCGCAGTCTTAAGGGAGACCTCACCCAGAGTCTCCCAGTTAAGGTGCTCCCCAATTTCCAACACAGAAACCACAGAATATTAAATGTCGCTTGTGTTAAGACACAGAGTTGTAAGAACACTTTGTTATGCAGCAATGCATAACCAATATATCACTTGCATTTCACAGAAGTTGTATCTTAGCAACCCTATAAGTCACTCCAGGTCCCCTCCCTCCTGTGACTCCAAGCACCAGCCCAGATCACCCTGTTTATGTGGACTGAGCAGAAGGCCTCTTAATTTTTTTTCCCCTCTTAGAGGCTGTTTCCAGAATCTCCTGTTTCTCCCAAAGATGCTTAGAAGGTCTGGAAATCTGGGCAATATTTCAGATGTGAAAAGGAAAGTTTGACAAAGATGTCCTACTTCTGGAGGGAGTGTGCCCACTCGCTAAATTTCCCAAAATAACTTTCTCTTGTGGGTTTGTTTCTCGAGAGGTGGTTTTTGCTTTTTCCTCTAAGAATGAAACTTTCTCCACTGCAGTTATTAAGTCAGGAAAAATGAGAACACATTTAGCCCCTTTCCCCTCTCTGCTGTGAAAGAGCATGTTCTGAATTCATTCATCCATTCTCTCTGGAGTTCTAGCACAGCATTGACTTTGGCCTTGCCTGTGACATGACATCAGTCACCAAGCCTGCAGTGATGCCCCAGTACCTCAGCCTGCTCCACGGATGGCTCTAACCCATACTCTAATGGAGAACATCTTCTCTCACCAGCTGCAGTTTACACACAGATGTGTTTCCTGTCTGAAGCCCCCTTCTGCCTCTCTTCTCTCCATATGCCATATGTTTATGTATTTGAGGTACAGATGGAGACATTTCTTATGCAATTTGTCACATGGGAGAATCCACAGGCTAGCTGTTTGGTTTCAGTTTAAGTATTAATTTCTACCTTCACTACTGCTAGAAAACCCCCAAATTTTCAATGACAGCTGTAGGTAAATTATCTGCCTCCTCTTATACTACCAGACTCTTCCTTTTAAGGCTAAAATGAGGTATGGGATTTCCAAAAATTATAGGGAAATACACAAACCTAGTATGGCAAATTATTGCAACAGGGACCCAATTCATTACCTTTTCACTCTTTGGCTTGCAATTTCCAATTTTCTCTCCTTCTCCCTCTCTCTGCCCTCCTCCTTCTCCAACCCCCTCTTTTTTCCTACAATAGGGATCGAACTCAAAGCCTTTGCACTGAGCTATATCCCCAGATTCAAGAGTTTCACTATCACAAAGTTGCCCAGGCTGGGCTTGAATTTGCAATCCTCCTGCTTTAGCCTCCCAGAGTGCTCAGATTATGGGCCTATGCCACCATGTCTAGCTGGTTTGCAACTTTGCAGTACCTTTTTTTCTACACAGACAGTGTCTATTTCCCATCCCTTAAAGCTAGGCTGGCCTTATGATTGGCTTTGTCTAATACAATGTGGCAGAAGTGATTATGAGCCAGTTCCAAGCCTTGGCCTCAGGGAGTCTTGGAGTTTCCGTTCCCTTTCTTGGAATCTTGCCTCAACAGTGAGCTCATACCCAGGCTACCAATGAGCAGTGGACAGACAGCTGGCCCCAAGGAAATGAGTCAAACCACCCATGATCAGCAGAGCCACCAACTTGACCACCATCTGACCACAAATGTGAGCAAAAGCACAGCAAAAATAACCATCCAGTCATCCTGTAAGATCATAAGCAATAGTATATGGTTTCTGTACTGCTAAGTATTGAGGTGATTCATTATGCAGCATTATTATGGCAAAAGATAATTGATATGCAGTGGCCAGTATTTTTCTTCTTTTTGGCTTATAGGACATCCTAGTATGGTTTGGATATAACTTAAGTGTGTATTCTCCCCCTGAGGTTCATACATTAGTGGCCAGGTCCCCAGGATGCTAGCACTAGGGAATGGTGTGGACTTTAAAAAGTGGCTCTCAGTAGAAGGGCCTTAAGTCAACTGGGAGATGTGGGTGGAATTGACTGTGGAACCTTAGTCTCTTTCTGGCTTCCTGTCCAGTATGTGACCTCTTCCTCCCACCCACATGCTCACAACTGCTATCACCATGGTGTGACCAAGCCAGAGATGCCCAGCTTCATGGAGCATGTGCCATGCTGTTTGGATATTCACCATCTAAAACAGTGATGGCAATAAACTTCTTTTCTTTATAAAGTTAGCCTGTCTCAGGGTAGACTTGCAACATACACATGCTTAGGCCTCAAGCCAAAGCTGGGCCACAAGTTTTCCAGAAGTAATCCCTTTCACATCTTGCTTTGGTGGGTGCAGGGTCAGGCTGCCCCTTCCACTTACTTTAGCTGCACCCACCACCCATGCCAGAGATACCTGGGTAAACTGATTCCTGAGTGTGCTGAGGGGTCTGGTTCTGAAGTGAGCTGCTTTCCAGATTTCCTTGTGGCCAGGGGGAGCTTCCTGATCAGATGAAGCTGAAGCCTTCAGCAGATAAGACTAACAGACGTCCCTCCCAGAAAGGACTGGGCACATCTATACAATGAGGAAGTTACTCAAGGACCTGGGCAAGGGAGAGCCTGGGGCCAACAAGGAAGGACTAGAGAAAGCAGTGTAAGGAAAAATTCCATGGAAGAGATATCTAGGGTTTTGAAATTTAGTCAGTGGCGTTTTTCAATGACTAGCAGGAAAAAGGCTCCATTGAACTCGAAGGCCAAGGACCTGTTGTAATGACCTTCTCCACCGTTTCCAGCTTGTATCATCCCACTCCCATGACAACCACCTCAAATTCACTTATGCTGTAAAGCTAGGATGCATGACTTTTGTATCATCAGCCATGATTAGATTCCATGTGGAAACTATTATAAGCTTAGTATTTTCATTAAATATTGTTCTCATTCTCTCTAATGCTAGGGATTAAACACAGGGTCTCACATGTACTAAGCTAGTGCTCCATCACTAAGCTACAATCCAAGCCCATAGTACTGGTGGTAATTTGCTGAGTTTTTCTTCAAAACTATTTCCTTGGTATTACTCCAGAATTTTAAAAGCAAAAACAAACAAACAAAAATAAACAAAAAACCCAGCCTGGCTGTGGCACAAACCTGTAATCCTAGCATTCTGGCAAACCAAGGCAGAAGGATCTTAAGTTCAAGCCCAGCCTGGGAAACCTAGAGAGATCTTGCCTCAAAATTAGAAATGAGAAAGAGCTGGAAATAGAGATGATTGTGAAGGCCCTGGGTTCCATCCTTAGTATGGGGAGCTGGGGTAACAAAAAATGAAGAAGAATGTTCAGTTCACAGTCCCTGCAAAGTATAAACAATTTCCTAAACTTCCTTTTCTCATTCTTCCCCAGATTTCCCACTGGTCTAGTTCCTCAAATGGTCATTTTAAAGTAAATGTATGTGAAGAGGAAAATACCTCCCGCACTGAAATAGTCAGAGCACCACTTGCAAGACAAACCACTGAGGCCATAGCTCAGTGGTGAGTGCCCGCTTCACACGTCAAGGCCCTGGGTTCCACACCCAGCACCTCCCTTCTAAGAGAGAGAAATCGCTTGGGATTAAATATGCCATGTCCTTACAGTAGATGGACTCTCGCTGTCCTTTACATTTTTGTTTCGTCACCAGGGCTACATTCTGCAAATCTGATAGGACTTCAGATATCCCAGCAGTCCTTTGACCTTGTTGCAGTGTTTATTGATAATTTCTCTCCTTACTGGAGATTGAAACTAGCAAGCACTGAGCTACACCTTCATCCCTTTCTCTTTTGAGACAGGGTCTCACTGAATTTCTGGTTTGGAATTTGAGATCCTTCTGTGTCAGTCTCCCAAGGAGCTGAGATCACAGACATGCACCCTTGAACATGTCCAACAGTAGTTTTCTTAAAGAGGTAGAAATGCTGCTTTTCCCAATCATTTCGTCCTTGTACTTATAGCAAATGCTAGCTTGCCTTCTTCTGTAATCGCAGGTCTAGGTCTTCCCTCACTTGTAGCCAGGAATGACATTCTAATTGTCCTTGAAATTTCTAACCACAGTTTAGAAAATAGACTACTGCATGACTTATGTAAAATTTTTTGTTTCATTCAAGGTGAGCTAGGAATGGTTCGATAAATTTTTCAAGACTGAGTAACTAAAAAGCTTCTATTATAATTACTCTCTGCTTTGATACATGAAGTTTTTTTTTTTTTTTTTGGCAGTAGCAGGGATCGAACTCAGGACCCTGTACCTATGAGGCAGTCATGGTGCCAACGAGCTACATCTCTGGCCCTCATAAAGTATTCTAGATGGCTCCCTACTAAGATGAAACAGATATAAGACATAAAACGAGGACTTGCAAAAATACACATGAGTAAAACCATGGAGAAAAATCAGAAAAAAATTATGTATCCACCAGTCAAGAAATGAACCCACAAGTTGACCTTACACTTTCAAAGAACCGACTCCAAAAGAGAAAATATACTTAGGTGTTGATCTATACTGTCTTAAAAAATTAAAGCTTGCGGTAATTCTGATAAAGGAAAGTATCTCCCAGTACAGAGAACTGAAAGCACATTTCCATCTGGATCTTCTCATGGGGCACATCTTTCTCTCTTCCGGAATAAATGTGGTTGTTGCTAGGACAGGCTTGTTTATTTAAAAAAGCCCTGTGTCAGAGGCTAACAAGAGCATCCGTGCAGTTCTTAGTAAAACCAATCTTTCCTTGTATCTTACAGCAATATGATCTAGGTGTTCATTCTGCTTTCCAGCTGGCCACCAGGAATAAAATTGGAGGTGTCCAGAGATGCGAGACTGGCTCATCCTTAAAATAAATCTCCATTAATGTTCCTCTCAACGAAGTTTTGACTTTTCCTCACAATACTTTTGAGCAGGAAATACCAGGAGAATGTTCTGCAAAGGCTAAACAAAAAGAAATTTGCTTAATTAGCAATGGGAGACTTTCAGGTATGTTTAGAAAAAAACATTCAGACAATGAGAACTAGTTTTCACAGGGGACTGCTAGGAGAATAGATTCTCATAAGATACAGCTTTGCCTTGTGTCTTCCAGGATAGAAATTTTGCATAAGGCTTCTCCCAAATGGTGATTATGAAAATTTACTTCCATTAAGCTAGATACATAAGAATCCCATGCAGATCTCTGACTCCTATGCTGAGCTGGGGGGGGTAAGAAAAGGAAATGTATCAGAGAAAGGGGCTCCTAGTCAACCTAGAGGTAAACTGCCACAGGGGGCTGGCTCAGGTTCCATATGCACAGGATTAAACTCTCAGCTATTTGAGATTCTGTGGGAACCAAGAAGTCCAGAGCCAAGGGACATGGGAGAATGTCCAGGAAATAAACTCTTTACTGGATCTTGTTTCCATTCAATGACAGAGAGCTCCTTGGGGCTCTCTTCCTGCATGATTTTAGGGTCAGAGGAAAAGCTTAATGATCACATTTAGAGTTCAGACTTAGACTTACTTCTTTCCCACAGAAGGGCTAACACTTGGAATGGTATCTTTAGACATTCTATATGTCCTTTCAGAAACTATATGGCCCAAAGCAAACACAATAGATCACTCTAATGACTACACAGAACTTACCAAGTATCTTTCACCTTAACAAAAGCAAACTGCATTTGTATCAACAATGGGGGCTGGCTAAAAGGAGACTAGCACTCTCCTGGTTTCTCCTGCCTAGGATCTCTTTCCCCTAGAAAAGATCTGTGTAACATTGAATTGCTATCTAGCCAGTGAATCCACTATCAAGCATCAGTATTCTCAGTGGGATGTGATCACTGAAGAAGCAAGTCTTAAAGCCACATAGAAAACGGGCTACCTAGATCTGGATAGAGCAACTCACTGAGCATATTCTTTCTCGATGTCCAATTCCATGTATTTATCTGTGAGAGGAACACCACTGAAGTGAAGTTGTTAATTGCCTTGGGTCACTTTCCCCAGAACAGCCAGAGTTGACAGTTGTTGGGAAAGTGGTTGATCAGAGGCTGCTTGCAAGAAATCTGTAAAGGTGGGGAGAGCAGGATTGGGAGAAAGCAATGGTACGTTTTCAGAAGGAATCTAGCCTCTCTGCCTAATCCCACAGGGGAACTCGAGCATATGGACAGCATGGTCTGCCACTCTGGTGGGTCCCATCTTAAGCCATGGGGTCATTGGTAAACTATACCTATCCAGCCCTGGCTTTCATTCACTTTAGTAGACAAGGACAGAGGATCTTCAAGCATCTCTGCTTGGGCTATATCACTTGTCTGAGGGCCACTTTCAGAGCAGGCTATAGTGTGAGTTCTTAGTTCTGGCACCTATAGCAGCTTACTGACAGGATTTCCAAGGTAGCAAGCGAGATACCAACAGCAGCAGCAAACTGGCACTTGTTAAAGAAATTGCTGTGCTCTCTCCAAGTTTCTGATCCAGTACATCTGGGATGAGGCTGAAGCATTCACATTTCCCGAGTGATCTGATACCATTGGGCCAAGGACTATACTTTGAGATCAGTAAGCAAAACTAATATTGTTTAAAAGCAAGCAGTCACCTTTGGGAAGCTGGGTTGTGGGCAGTTTCCTTCTCTGGGCATTTGTACGTCAATGTAGTTACAAAGGTTAAATAAACTGACGGTTGACTTATCAAAACAAAGACTGGTTTTGAGATTGTCTTCTTCTTACTCACCACTGAAGTAATTGATGGAAAGACTCTATCACTTTTCCTGAAGACAAACCCCTCATCAGCTAAATGATTGGGTAGATAGGGAGCTAGAAGGCCTATGTTCTAGTCCCTCTGTCCTATGAAGAAATGTTGCTCACTGGTGAGTAACTTCACACTGCTACACTTCATTTCTCTCTGATGTAATACAAAGATCTTAAAGGTCATTTCTGCCCTAAGCTGTTCCATCAGGTAATATTAGTTAACCTCCTTATTACTGGTACACAATACCCAACGCCCATGACTTAAGGGAGGAGAGCTGTAAGATGGCTTGTGGTTTCAGGAGATTCAATGCATGGCTGGCTGGCTCCAAGGCAGAAGCATCATGGTGGAAGGGTTGGTGAAACAAAGCTGCATAGTTCACAGTGGTCAGGAAGTAACCTGAGGACAGCCCCAGAGGGAGGGGCCAGAGGTCATGTCTACACAACCCACCCAGATATACCTAGAAGTGCGCAGCACCAGCCCCTGGGCAACTCCCACATTGACAACATTTAGCTGACCCATCACATAAGTCTATCTGAGCAAGCCACTTGGGCCACAGGTCTTAGTTTTTAACTTGCTATGTGGGACAATGTACTCAGTGACCTTGCTGGCACTCCTACCTGTGTCCTTTGCCTGTGTCACTCAGAACACGTTGATTACCCAGGCTTTTCCTGGTTGAGTCAGTAAGGCCGCCACACCTGAAAACATTTCTTTGAGGTTTCTTCGCATCGCAATGAAAGTAGCAAAAGACTCCTTGCTCCCATGCTGGGTATTCTCTGTCACGTGACATGATCATGGCTCTTGGAATCTTGGGAACTGAGCTCATTAAGTGCCTTGCTGAGTGGAGGGCTGGACACATCCTAAGACGGGGTACCCACTCCATGTAAACTTCCTGGAGACACCACATCGACAGCCACCAGGACCCAGAGTGGCCTGGACTGTGGGATGCATCTATGGGAGGCTCTTACGAGGGCTCAGGCATGCAGAGGCTGCCCATTTAAACCTGAATAGGCAGCCCTGCAGAACTGACCCTCAACTTCTCCATGAAGCAGAAGCTGCTATGCTCCTCGGCCCTTGTTCTGCTCTGCAGGGTGATGAAAGATGGTTGCACAGTACACAAGAGATGCAGAATGACCCACAAGCAATAAAAAAAAATTGAGCTGGGCACAGCAGCACATGCCTATAACGGGGGTGTTCTGGGAGGCTGAAGTGGGAGGATCACAAGTTCAAGCCCAACCTAGGTAACTTAGACACATGGGCTAAGGACTAGGACAGTTTTTTCTCAAAAAAAGGCACCAATGACGACAAGCCCTGAAAAGATGCTTGAGGTCTTTAGCCCTAAGATAAATATAAATCAAAATCACCAGGAAACACTACTTCTAACATACTAAGATGACTAAAATCAAAAGAATGGAAAATAATAAGTGCTTGTGAAGATGCAGAGAAATAAGAACTTGGCACATTACTGATGAGAATGTAAAATGGAGCCAGGTATGGTGGCACACACCTAGTCTCAACACTCAGTGCAGCTGGGATAGGAGGATCACAAATTTGAGCCCAGCCTGGGCAATTTAGTGGACTGTCTCAAAGGGAGGGGGCAGGTATTTAACTCAGTGTGAAGACCTTGAGTTCAGTCTTCAACACCACACACACAGAATATAAAATGGTGGCATGACTATGGAAAATAGTTTCACAATTCCTCATAAAATCCCTATAAGACAAGCAAATCCAATGCTTGGTACGTACTCAAGACAGTGGGAAACAAAGACTCTGACAGAGACTTGTACACCGATCTTTATAGCAAGTACCACTTATGGTGTTCAAGAGGTAGAAATAACCTAAATGGCCATTGGTAAATGAAATAAAAAATATGGTTTATATGGATGGCAGAATATTATTATGCCACAAAAAGGAAACGAAGCATTGATGCCTGCTCCAATATGCATGAACCTAGAAAACTATGTTCAGTGCAAGAGTCAGACACAAACATCACATATTATAATTCCATTTATTAGAAATACCTAGAATAGGTAAAGTTAGAGAGTAAGAAAATGACTGTTGTCAGGTGTGGGAGGAAGGAAGAATAAAGACAATTTAATGGGTACAGGAGTTTCTTTGGAGTGATGAAAACATTTGAAACTAGATAGAGGTGATATTTTCATGACATTGTGAATGTACTAAATGCCCCTTTCAGTGCACAGTGTATGATGGTGCACACCTATAATCCCAGTACTCTGGGAGGTTGATGAAGGGGGTGGCAAATTTGAGTGCGGCCTAGGCAGTTTAACAACTTAGAAAGATCCTGTCTCAAAAAAATATAAAGTAAATAAAAATTAAAAAAATAAAGAAGTTGAAAAATGGTTAATTTTAGATGATATACATTTCAGCTCAATTGAAAACAAGTGAGAGTTAGGAAAAAAAATTCATTATTGCAAAAGTTCTGGAAAGTCACGTTCGGAGAATGAACCTGCCGGTGTGTTAGTCCCCGGAAAGAAGCCCTGAGCCTCTTTGCTACAGATATAGTCATCAGTTCAACTTCTTTTATGCCAGAGGTCACTTTCCACAAAGCAAGCAATGAAGAGCCGGTTGTTTCCCCAATTTACATCTACTGCTTCCCTTGGGCAAGGGGCTTGGAAAGTAACTGGTAACCAGCTACACAGAATTCTCCAATTCTTTATTTACCAGCAAGCAAAAGAAAGGCGACAGAAAGGCGTAAGCGAGCAAATTGTTCCTTTGAAAGCACAGGCTGTACAGGGAGGGAGCTGCGGCAGTTTGCAGACTCGCGTGGGCAGAAGCAGATCGGGCCTCTGGAAACAGCTGTGTAACAACAGAATGTGCAAAGCTTCTAGCCAAAGAACCCCACCCTCCACCCCAAGCCAAGGCCAAGCTTAGCAGAGTGAGGGGATTCAAGGCCATCTGAAATCTCAGAAACAGGCATTTGACTCTGGGCTTTGAATGAGCTTCAGTGTTTAGCAAGGCCTTGCTCCCTCTATTCAAAACAATAACCCTGAGAGGCTGAAAAGCTGGGTCTGAGACGGTCCTAGTGAACTTCCTACAAGAATAACCCCTGTCAAAGTCACCTCTGCAGGGAGCCGGTCTTCCTCAGGGCTGGAAGGGAGCAGACTGGCTAAGGACAATGGACCCCTGTGTAGACCTCTGCAGCAGGCCACAGAATTAGATGCTCATATTACAAAGAAGAGAAGGAGATAATTTGCAGATGGATGTGGCTTTCATTTTTGTGTCAATGGATCTTGATACCCATTTTTCAAAGCCTGTCCCTTTGCATTGGTAAGTGAAAGCAAAGCATTTCCACTCAGTCACGGAGAACACTATAAACAGGACCCAAATGCTGGGTCATTAAAAGCTGGTGAATCGTTGAGCCCTATCTTTTTGTTTTTCCTATAAAACCTCATGTTTTAAACAATGAGAGGAAGAAAGCAGGCTTGTAATTTAAGGAATAATTACATTGAGGATACTGTATCTCTTACCACACTCTGGCCAACATTTTAATATTTACTGTGCAATCAACTAACACATTTATTCTTGCCACATCAAGCATCATGCTAGGTGTGGGAATACAGTCACATCCATTTCAGAGACCAGGTGGCACACAGAGGGACACACACAACTATTTAACCAGCTGAGCTCTGGAAGGGAAGGACATTTTCAGTCACTGAAAGTCTCCTTCCCCAACCCTTATTTTCTGTCCTAGATGAGCCCCAACTATCATCAGAAGAAGATGGTTTAATTAAATATTTTCCAAAGTCAGTATGGCTCAAAGGGAAACAATGGTGACAAAGGAATGGAACTAGAACTCGCCTGCAGGGCTTCCCCCCAGTCCTCAGGGAGTCCATTTTAGTCAAAAACAGTTCCTAAAACAAGAACGTCCACAAGTGCCCCAGGACAAAGCAACTTACAGGTAAATGTGCTGTCAACAAGAACCACTGGAAGATGTGAGTGCACAAGGGACACACGGCCAATTGGACAGGAAGGTACAGGGGCCCCCAGGAACACTGGGTTTCCAGAGCCAACCTCTGGAACCACAGTACCACTTACTTTATCTTCGCATAACTAAAAGGAACAGTTTTCTGGAAACAAACGGATAGTCTGCCTCAGGTTTAAATCTGCAGTCCCCCCCAATACTTAACCCTCACCATCTGCACTCAGAATTTGCCCTCAGAGGTTCCCCAAAGATGTAAGCAAGGCACTGTCCTGTCCAGGACCACCTTGTTAAACTGCTTCACAAAATTCACAGGTGGCGAGAGCCCAGTATGGGGTGGGGTTGCGTTCAGAAAAAACTGACCAAAGTAGTCCTTAGCCAGCTGAATTCAGACCCCAGTGGTATCCAGGTAACGGGTAACGTCCAACTCAAGGACCTCTGTGGCAGGTGGCAAATATTAACCTGAGAGGGTTCAGACAGAGAAGCTGTCACTTAGCAACCATGCATAGCTCTGAGAGCCTAATGTGTCAGCAAATTCTATAAGAAATAACGTGATGGAAAGACCACAACTGTGGTGATTATAAAACAGGGCTCCTCCATCTTCTACCTCTCTTGTAGTCAGTGTCTTTGAACCATGACATTATAATAGCCCCTTTCTGCCTTAGGGTCTCTGATTTTAGTAGTTTGAGAGTAGTTCTCCTAACACCTGAGGAACACATCTTCTTCATATTAGTATTAAATTAAATGGTTGAATTATTTGGCTTGGGGTGGGGTCGATAACGCCACCTGGAGGTTAGGTGGAATAAAGCCACTTGGGCAAGCAGCGTTTATTGCATGGAACAACTGAACTTTCTAAATGTACATTTCAGAATGGCTGGGACAGCTGTGTGTGGTGTTGCACACCTGCAGTCGCAGCACCAGGGAGGCCAAGGTAGGAGGATTGACACAAGTTTGAGTTCAGCCTGGGCTACATAGTGAGTTTGAGTCCAGCCTCAACTACACAGTGAGACTCTATCTCAAAAAAGTAAATGGCTAGGGTAGACTATAGGGGAAGTCTGAGAAGACCAGAACTAAGAACTATTTATGTAGAAGGTGACAATAGGGTAATGAGAGACAGTCTTGTTTTCAGGAAGACCAATCAGTATGCATGTCTTGACTTTCACTCAAATTGAACCATTTATGTATTGGGATTTAGTTATGCAATATTTTCATTGTCAATTGACTGATGGATCTGATCTGAAAGGAGAAAAGAAGAGAATATGCCACCGTTTGTATTTTGTTGTCCTTCTCCTCTTCCCTTTCTTCTTTGTTCTCTTCCTAATGAGATCAAAGTCCTTTCCTTTGCTACCTTTTGCATGAATGACCTGGTCCTTGTGGCAGTGTGGATTTGGGAAATAAGGGAGCAGGGAGCAGGGACAGTGGGGCACTGGAGACTCTCCCATGGGACACCTTGCCCAGGGTGCCAGACAGCAAGGGTGAAGAATCTTCTTGAATCCGCCCAGAAAGACAGATGATAGGTGACCTTTTACACACTCGCAGCCGTCCGGGCTGAGTCGGTGGCCTCGATGTCTTCCCCGTATCAGCAACTCCATCTAGAGAAGCTGCTCGTCAATTTGTTGGGGCAACTGTTTGAACACTGTCCCCTCCAGCCTTCTCATTTATTCCTTGGCTGGAAGTGTGATGATGACAGAGACTACATGGGTATGCACAGTGACCTCTCTGCCCCTCTTGGGAAGGTCCTGGTGAGGATGCTGGGCTCCAGAGGTCACGGGCTCCCTTTGGTAGACTGCAGTGTGACGCTGGCACATCTAGAACTTGTAAGATGCAGTCGGCTTTAGACACAAGGACTAGTGCTATAAAGCCTGAAAGATTCAGCATTTTTAAAACTAAGCTATTTCTTCAGCTTCCTCCTGCCAAGAGGGAAATGCCCACCCCCAGCCCTGGCGCCAAGTTGCGACAGGACAGAACTTTCAGCATTTCCTGGGCTGCTGGTGGCCCAAAGCCCAGCTGAATCAACATAGTGGGTTTCCTGGCTCTTATCTGACCCCTCCTATAAGTTAAAAGTGTGGCTGCACCTGAGAGGAGGAGGGGTGGGCTAGCCACCCTCCCAGTCGGGCCAAACTGTGGCCAAATTCTTTTCACCATTTTGGGGGGTTTTCTTATACTCTTGATGGTGGGCAGCCAAATGAATCCAGAGAGCCAGGCCCAGCTTCAAGCCTCTGCCTGGGCCCCCAGTAACACCATGCAGCAAATGGCAATGGTGTCGTGACACAGTCAGGAAACACAGCTAGTTCTTACTACTCTGATACCAGGTCTGAGGCTGGCACAAACTTTCCAATAAAGCCATTAACAGCTCTGCACTCTTCTTTCCTCGCCACTCTCACAATCATGTCATCTACTTATCCTAGGAAGTGACAGTAGGTTGATTCTGTAAACAAATCTTATTTCCAGCACTTTATTTATACTTGTAAGGGCTTCTCAAGATATGCACTGCAAATCTGAGGCTGTTTAATCAACCAAATATGAAATAGCACCTTCCCCTTATGATTTCCTGGACCTTAAATAACTTTATCTCATCTTGTGTTTAAAAAGATCTCATTGCCGGGTGTGGTGGCTCACACCTGTAATCCCAGCATTCGGGAGGCAGAGACAGGAGGATTGCTGAGTTCGAGGCTTGCCTGGGCTACATAGTGAGCTCAGTGCTAGCCTGAACTACAAAAGTGAGACCCTGCCTAAAAAAAAAAAAAAAAAAAAAAAAAAAAAAAAAAAAAAAAAA
>PVIC010018494.1:0-31525 GCA_004025085.1 Thryonomys swinderianus
TCTTTGTGGTGTGTTTCAGTTATCTTCAATCGCTCTGAAAGAGTGTTATAGACATCAGTTGGTCTTAGCTTTCCTTTGGAGACTAATATAGGAACAGAACAGATACAGTCCAAATAATGTTAACTTGGAACACAATCCTGCTCTTATATCAGGGCGCCTTAGGTCAGCTAATTTATAGGCAGTAGAAACTGCTTATGCTTTCACAGGCCAGAAAGTTTAAAATCAAGATGCTAATAGATTCATTGATGGTGGGAGCCCAGTCTCTATCCGTGGCACCTTCCACATGTCCTTACATGGTGAGAGGCATGAACAGCTTCTCTTGGGGATCCTTTATGAGCACTATTCCTGGTCATGAATGCAGAGTCTTCATGATGAAACTACCTCCGAAGGCCTCCACTGTTTCATACCATCACAGTGAGAATGAAATTTCAGCATGTGAATTTTGAAGGGACACAAATATGTAGCTTCTAGCAGATGGTGAGAAAGGATCTGCAGAACTCTATAGTGAGCAATTGCTTAGGGCATCTGTGCAATAATCATTGTGGTTTTGTATAACATGGTGAGAATTTGTGTAGTAAGAATTCCTAGAATTTTGTGAGAAGGAGGAAATAGTGGAAGATTGTATTTCTTGCTATTAGAAGGACCAGGGCAGAAACTAGTATTTGGTATTAATATTTGAATTTTAAAACATTGTCCCACAGTATTATAACTCTAAGGACAATATTCACCTTGTTCATACTTCAGTGGGAGCCAGTATTTGGAAAGTAATGTGAATAGTGCTCTCTAAAATCTTATAATTCAGAAACTCTGTTTAAAGAGAAATAATATACTCCCTAATTAGAGTGATTCCAGATACTTGAAATTACACAGAACTCAGCATCTCTTTAGTCTTTTGAATTTATGTGTTTCTAATCTTTATTATAGTCATGCTAATTAATTATTATTACTCCAACTTTATGAAAAAGGAAATTGAGACTTAAAGAAGTTATGTGACTTGTCTAGGGCTGCATAACTTATAAGTAGATAAGCTGATATTTATATCCATTCTGTTCTTTGGACTTTTTCATCATACTACCTTGCCAAGACTGAGTCTTGAGCAGCCGGCAAAGAATAAAAGGAAAAGAGTGTTTGAGAGGAAGCGGAAAGGTCAGAGAAGCTGAGGTCAGTGAAGGATATGGAAGCTTCAGGACAGTCAGGGTCTGTGATACCTGATGCTACAGAAAGTCAAGATAGCATGAATAAAGTCAAGAAAACACAAACAGACCAGGTTTTCAGGAGTTTGTTTGTAGCATTCAGTGAGAAGGAAGCTGGATTTACCTATTAGAAATAAAACCATTGTGATAAAGAGAGTGTGAGAGACTGAAACAGTCACTGTGAGAAATGGACTAAGGACCTGATGAGTCCTCCTAAATATTTTCAGGGCCATTCTGAACAAATGAAGCTGAAAAGTAAACTGAAATGGAGAGAGGAAAACATGAGTCTAGATGGCATGTGAAATAGCACTTTATTCTTTTTCTTTTCATGGAAAAAAGAAACTACACGCTTTCCTTCATGTATAGGAAGATGGGGAAAACACAGCAATGCTACAGTTTATGATATTGCCATGTCTGTGTAGAAATGTTTTTAAAAAATGAACAGTTCGTGGGTCAAGGCATTTTCTTGGTTCAGGGCTCCACTCACTTTTACAAGGCTGTTTCCTAGTGTGAGACTAGAAAAGCAATCCATCCATATCTTGTGTATTTAGATAGAGCAAGTATTTTGACTCATGTTTCCAAGAAAATGAGACCTATTCCAAAAGTGGAGTAGAAAATTCCCTGAGAGGAGTTTAGTAAATGTCTGGAAACACATAATTGTTTTCCCAAAGTCAGGAAGAGTACAAATGTAATTTAGTGTGTGTGTGTGTGTGTGTGTGTGTGTGTGTGTGTGTATTACTCAAGAATCTTAAAGTTTCAAGCAGCAGAAAACTCAGCTTATACTAATTTAAGCCAACATTAAATGTACTGTTTCTTATAACTAAAAATAGTCTCAAGGGCAGAAGGAGGCTCTCGTCCCTCTCACTTTCTTCTGTCTTTATTCTCAAAAACGCTTCTCTAAATAGTAACAGTGTCTCTACAGCATCCCATTGATTACATTCTCTAAGAATTCAGTCTAAAGGAAAACAAAAGGAAAAGATTTGCTAAGAATTTCAACAAAAATCCAGTTTATGATTCTCTGGTCTGATTGGCTGAGCTGAGATGTGATCATTCAGGACGTAATCCCATGAAGTCCTCTGATTCGGCAGGTCCAGATCACATAGTCCCCTTGCAGTAAGCAGTGGGTGCAGGGTAGGGACATCATTCCCAGGAAAATGAGAACATTGGGAATAGATACTGTTCAGGCCAAAGCCATATTGACTACATTAAAAATTTAAAGCATTATTTGTATACCTTTGTATACTCTTTAAAGTTTTGGGTGCACAATGACAATATCTCTAGTTAAAGAAAACTCTGAGGTAGCCATGATTGGACAACCCTGTAATCCCGATATTTGGGAGGCTGAGGCAAGAGTACTGCAATGTCACCTTTAAACCAGACAACTTAGTGAGACCCTGCTTCAAAATAAAAATGGATTGGGATGTAGCTCATTGTGAGGGGCCTGGGTTTAATTTCTAATACTGAGGGAAACAGAAAAGGAATTAAAAAAAAAAAAAACTTTGTCCTTGGCTCTTAACATTACCTACTTTTCTTTGGACTGTATTGGGAAATAAGAGAAAGGTAGCTTAAAAAAATAGAAATCATAGCTTTACATGAGCTAAAGTCAGACTATTTTCATTGATGGCTAACTAAAATTATTCTATAATTACTCTACCACAGCCCTGAAAGTGAGTCACCAAGAACTGAATATTTATAAGCTCTCTGACCTCAAAAATTTAAAATCTTAAATGGGGTCACCTAAGGAGACTGTGGAAAACTTCCATGCAACTTATTGGCAGATGATTTTAGTTCTTATTTCAACAAGCTTGGTATGAAATGCATGCCATCTGGTTACTGGGAAAATTCTAGTGCATATTAACTACTTGTGTGAGAGGCATTCCTGCCATTTAGTTGTAAATGATTGCACCTGCAAATGAAAAATAAAAAGAAAGAAAAAGAGCGTGTCTTATCATTTGCACCCAGGGCTGGAAAATTTGATGACACAATACTGTTATTTCAGCCACTTTTAAAATCTGTGTCTGATCAGTACAGCTGTTCTCCCACAACTATTTTGAATATGCTGTGTTGTACACAGAACATAGGACTGTTGGGGAAAAATTCCAAATAGCAGTCTATGAAAGACTACTTTTCCTTTTCCATTCCTTCAAGGCATTTCTGACTATTTCAAGATAAAATGCAACTACTTGAAATTTTTATTTCAACTCTGTTAAGTATATTTCAAGGAAGATTTTGTGCTTCCCAGGTCTGACTCACCTAACATGCTTGGTAGTTCTCTACCTAAGATAAAATCACAGAAACACAAGAGGAAAGCCTCTCTGGTCGCTCCTTCTTGACTTTCCTGGTGACGGAGTTGGGTATTAGTAGTTATCTAAGGATTTAGCCTCACCCTGGGAGAATCAGGTGCTTTAAAATTTGAAAAACACTTTCTGAGAGCTCTGCAGTACTACAGCAGCTATACTGGGCTTATGGGTTTGACCTTGATTTCATTTGTCACGTGGTGCATTTTGCACTCAGTTTTGCAAAGGCAGCACGGACACAGGACAAAGGAGTTCTTGTTGGTGCAAGAGAAGCAAAACAGAGTTTATAGTTTAGAGTTTATGCATATCCTAGCTCTGCCTCTGTGAGGTCTAAGATATGCTAATTTCTGTGGAAATCTGCTTTTTAAGTGGGGATTAAATACAATTATTCCAGAACAGAGGAAAAGTTCTAATGGCATATATCTTTGGAAAGTCCACACAAGACAAAATAAATGTTAATTTCATTTAAACATTGTGGAGGAGTGCTTTTTTTTTCTCTCTTCCCAAACTAATCTTACCTGCCCGTAGGATTTATAGTACACGTTATTTATTTTCTGTTGAATGAATATTATTTACAGAATCAAACTATAACCTTGTAAGAAGAAGCAGGCTTTATCTGTGAGTGTCAGGCATTGAGACAGAATGAATGGATGTAATTATTACCTAAATTCTAAGCACTGGATGTTATTCTGTTCCTTCAACACATGATAATATTCTAAGGAATTTACTTAATGTGTCTTTTTGTTTAATTGGTTGTGGTTTTTGACTGCCAGAGTTGATCTCTTTTTGAATGAAGGAATTCAGCTACTGATGGGACTGTATCACAGAAAATATGGGGGAGTCTCAGGAATAGTATCCAGTCAACATTGTGACAAACATATTAATCATACCACCAACCAAAAGGGGATTCTGATTTCAGTCTTCAGAGATGACAGTAAGATTATCAATTATTGAAGTTGAGTATAGTTTCGGCTGCAACCCAGGAATGCGTAACTGTGCTATCAGGATACCTGATAAGGCCTTTAAATTGGGGAGTGTGATATGACATCACTAGCAAAGAATTACAATCTGTAAAAAAGCACGATAACTTGCAACAAGAAGAAACATAATAGAGGAAAACAAAAAAGAGGCAAGAGATAATGGCTCTTGAGTATTAACTCATAGTTATCATGGCTATAGTTTAGGTCTAAAGCATCACTCAGAACTCACATATGTTTGGAAGTTCCAGAACATGGTTGGTCTATGAGGGCCATAATTTCATTAATGGTTAACCCATTGATGAGATCATAATTTGATGGTCTTGCTAGGAGGTAATGGAAATTTAAGAGATTGGGCCTAGTTGAAGGAAGTGTCTCAAGGTGTGATCTTGGGAAATATTTTGTTCCTGAATCTTCCTCTCTGGGTCTTTCTTTCTCTGTTTTCTGGGTGCTGGGATCTGGGCAGTTCTCCACCATGCCTTCCACCATATGCTTTTGCCAACATTGTTCATGGTGACTAGCACAAGTTTTTTTTTTTTTTTTTTTTTTGAGACAAAGTATCACTATGTAGCCCAGGCTGGAGGTCACTGTGTAGTTCAGGCTGGCCTCAAACTCATGGCACTCCTCCTGCCTCACCCTCCTGAGTGAGGACTACTGGTGTTCACCACCCAGTCAACAACACAGCACAACACAACACGACACAACACAACACAACTTTTTTTTTGAGATAGGGTCTTGCTTTGTAGTTCATACTGGAACTGAACTTATTATGTACTCCACAGAAGCCTTGAATTCAGCTCAGCAGTCTTCCTGCCTCTGCCTCCTGAGTTCTGGGATTACAGGTGTGAGCCAACACATCTAGTTTTTTTTTTTTTTTTTTTTTTTTGACACAGCTCTAGTTTTAAAAACTATCATAAGATTGAATAGTTTAATCTTGGTTGAACTTCTGGTTTTTAATATTTTTCTTTTCCTCCAGAGGACTTTTTTTCTTTTGCTACTAGAGATTGAACCCTGGGTTGCTCTACCATTGAGCCACATCCCTAATCCTCTTGTTTTTTTATTTTGAGACAAATTCTTGCTAAGTTGTGATGTTGCATGACTGGGCTTGAATTTGTCATCCTCCTGCCTCAATCTGCCTGAGTACTTGGATTACAGACCATAAGAAATGTTAAGAAGACACATCATTAAATAGAAGAAAAGCAGATTACATTATTATGTATGAAAAGTAAAGATAAAATACTAGTATTTCAGGTTGTGTCTCAAATTTTGAGAAATATCACCTTACTTCTTAAACAATTAGTTTTACTATGTTAGTCTCTACATGGTGGGTTTTTGCTGTTTAAAACAGTTTCCCTTGATATTTCATTAATAGCTGATATTTATGGTTAATAATACATATCTTCTAAATCAGTGTTTTATCTTAAAATGTTTCATACTGACTATAATTTATTTCACATTAAAATGACATTTTAAAGAACTCATCCTCTTGGCTACAATTAGTTAATTTTCTGTAATGATGCTTTGCTTAAAGAGTTTTATCCTTGGAAGTCACATGGTTTTAGAAAAATGATTTAATACTTCAGTATTAAAGTTGCATTTTATTAATCAGCTGAGATTTGATTTTTTTTGCACCATAAATGTTGTTACTGGAAACCTTCTTAAATAATTTTCAGTATATTGCATGGTTATTAAGGTCAAGGAGAGTGAATCCTTGTCTGGATTTCAAGAGATGACAGAGTGTATCTGTTTCATCTTATAGGTATGATGTGCATAAAAAGTCCCTCTCTTCAGGAACATACCACTTTGCTGTATTGAGATCTTCAGTATTTTATGCACTGTATATTTGTGGATAAGATGATACTTTTCTGCGTAAAAAGGGATTTGAGATTATCTAAGATGACATCTTAGGTTCCAGTTAGCAAAACGACCAAAACAATAATAGCCTTTTAAAATGCTTTCAATTGTATTTAAATCCCAATATAGGTTTGAGTTGGTTTTAATTTTGATACTCTATTTGGCATTTAAAACAGCATGATTTTAAAATTAAGTATATTTAAAGTAATTCATTCAGTATTTAAGGCTGTTTTTAATCTTTAGCTTTCAGTGTTTAATTACAAAAATTTCAAATTCTCCATTCTGTAGCCAGGCCATCCCAAGTTCTCATTTTGTCCTTTTACAGGAATGGAGTTCCAGTTTCTAACTTTATGCCATCATGGTGTAACTGGATGGGAAGATTAGTTTGTGATGAGGAAGAAGAGGAAGGAACAGGAAGGAAGGAGTTCATTGCTGCTGCTCACCGTTTCTCTGCTCATGTCCTTGAGTCACATCAGGACCCAAGTCTTGTTTACTCCCTCCTTAGGTTAAAACTCTTAGAACAGAGTGGATATTATTGTGGCTTAGACATAATAAATGTGTATTATTTCACTCTCTAGGATAAAATGACAAGACAGTTGTGACAGCACTTTTAGAAGACACAGGGAAACACAAATGTTTGGCTGACTGTTTTGTCATTGGTATAGGCTTGTCTTGGGAATGCATTAGATGACCACAAACAAAAGCTAGCAAACAGGAGAAAGAGGAAGGTCCCTAAGAAATCACATGGGGATTATATTCTGGGCATTCAGACCCCTCCCCCTATGTACCTGTTCTGTGTTCGACTTTGTTTCTTCCTGATGCTTCATGTATTTTATTCTCCATCTTTATTGATAAATTACCACCCTAACCCAGGGACAGTAGAGTTCCTGGTACTTAAGGTTAAAATTTAGGGTGGACATAGAGAATATAAAAAGAGCACAGCACAAGTATTCCATGGAAAAATATCTTGTGGCTTCCATCACTTAGAAATAAGAACAAAACTCTGTGTCAGGGACTAGATGTATGTTGCTACCATTTTATCTGGAATAGGGCTAAGCCCTTCTCTCTTAATAACCTATTTCTGTCAAAGAGGATGGCATCTTACCCTCAGGAACATGTGCTGAGTTGGGTTGCCACATGCCTTTGTTTTCAGTTAGCTAGATCATTCTACATTGGATACTATCAATAATAGCTCAGTTCTCATGATGATAGTGATTAAAGTAGTAAACTTGACTTGAAGACCTAAAGACTCAAGTCCCTAACAGTATGCTACCAAGATAATGTCTTTCTCCATTTATTCAAATACTTTTCCTCTATTACACTTTTTTCTGGATTGTTCTCATCAGGATCTTTCAGGTCTTTTTCTAATTTTGTCTTTATCACTCATCCTTTTTTATACTAAAAAGGTTGTAATTTGCTGAGTCATTTCTCTTCTCACTTCTGGCCCCTTGTACAGAGTTCCTTTTGCTCTGGGTGTCTTTTATTACACTTAATTGCTTGACTATTCTTCAGGCCAATTCGTCTTCCTATTACAAGTCAAGGCCTGTTTCTTAGAAGAGTGACAGTACAGTTAAAGGTTCTCTTGATTTACACTGCTTCTGTCGTATAGTGGTATACTGCTTCTGTCATGTGGTGATATTTCACTCTGTTCTTCCTTCATCTTTTTTTTTTTTTTTTTTTTGAGACAGGGTCTCGCTTTGCAGTTCAGGCTGGCCCTGAGCTCACTGTATAGTCCAGGCAGGCCTCAAACGCAGCAGTCCTCCTGCCTCTGCCTCCTGAGTGCTGGGATGACAGGCGTGAACCACCACACCCAACATTGTGGGGTGTGATACTGATTGTTGGTCGGTGTAAGTCACCATGCCTAATATCATAACATTGTATGTGGTTACTGGGATCGAACCAGTGACCTCACACTTGTTAGGCAGGCGCCAGAACCACTGAGCTAAATCTCTGGCCCTCTTCCTTAATCTTTAATGGGGGATTCATTTAAGAAAGCTGTCATATCTCTAGTATTGGGATATTTGTTCTTATGAATGAAACTGGTTGTGCCTAGGTACCAATTGTTAGAAAATAAGAGTATAAATTCACCAGGGACTATATCTAAATAAATGGATTTCATTTTGAAGAAGAAAAAGGTTTTGGGAGGTCTACTCTAAAATAGATCTGTATTCTATGGAACACAGGTAACTATATCAAGTATCTCAATAACTGTTTCCTAACAATTACTACACTTGTCAGATATTCTGCTAACTATCTTTGGGGGAACAAATAAAGTAAGATTAGGACATATATTGGTGGGGAAAAATGTTTCAAAAGATGAATGTGGGTTTGACTTGAATTAAAAATTTGGACAGTTGATAGAAATTAATTTATATTGGAGACACTTGAACACCACACTATGTTAGAATGAACAAAAAATCTGAAACCACTGAAGACCTAAAGACTTAAGTCCCTAATAGTATGCTATCAAGATAACGTCTTTCTCCATTTATTCAAATACTTTTCCTCCGTTATACTTTCTTCTGAATTGTTCTCATCAAGGTCTTTCAGGTCATGTGGTGAATTCCATGATCATAGTAAGGACAGTAATAGATAAAACACAATTGGAACACAAGTATTTCTTCATAGTCTCTTATACTCTCTCAAATGCTGAACTGAGAATGTGAAATGAAACAATTCAACTCCCTTGCTTGGATTCCTGGCAAAAATTATGAAGGCACAGGATCAAAATGCTATTTATCATAGTCAGTAGGTTATTCTGTGTGCCAGGAAATCTTAGTTATTAAATGGATAAAGAGACTTCTGGAGGATGTGACTGGCTTGTGGGGTCCCTGGTGTCATCAGTAATTTGACCCACTAATGCTCAGTGCTGGGTTCTGTCAGCAGGCAGGACCCAGCTTAAGGAGATCGCTGGGGGCTGCCTCTGGAGTGTGTCTCTTTTTTGGGCTCTTTGAACCCTGTGTCTCAGTGGCCAGGAAGCGAGTGGCTATATTCTGTCCAGCTCTCCTGCCATGATACTCCTGCCTTGGAGTGGGTTCACTGTGGACTTCAACTCCTCCAACTCGCAAGACAAATAAATCTCTTCTTCAGAAGTTACAAGTGTTAGGTACTTTGTCCCAGTAAGCAGAAAGCTAGTACACTCAGTATTTTGATTTTTCTCCCTGTAAGGGTTTCTTTCTTTTTTCTCTTAATTTGAATCTATTGGTACATTATATATACACATCAGGATTACACACAATATTGAGAATTTGTACCAGTATATGAAACAATTTAATTCTCATTTTTTTCCCATTTCCCCACTCACCATACAACCCCTCAACCCTTATGTATATTAGCTTTGTTTCCCTTTTTTTATTACTGTCATATTTTTTCTTTCCCTTGTTACTTACTCCTACACACTGTTTTTCTTTGAATATATTCTATTTCACAGTATCTACCATATATTCTAGAGCTCATTTACATCTTCAGTTTCTCATACCAGAGAAGAGATACAATATTTACAGAACTGTGACTTGTTTATTTCACTTATGAGTATGTCCTGAAGGTACATCGAATTGAATATAAATGACTCAAACTTACCATTCTTTATGGCATTACTCTGCTATAAGGATTTTTAAAAATTACAGTATGTAATTTCAGTTCACTGTATTCTGATCTGAAAAAGTTTAAAAAGTTGATTTTGAATGTTTAATAGATACATATCTTTTAGATTATTCGCTAGTCCTAGAGATTTTATAGAACAAATCAGCACTTCTTTATTTATATAATTTCAAGCACTATGTTTGAGCATAATGACCAGATTGTTGCTGCGATTTTCAACTCTTGAGTAAATGTTTGTTTTGAATGTTCATTAGGTTTTTTTTGTCCTGTAAAAAACATTGCTTTATACTTAAATTAAGATTCACATTGCTATACTTCATAGATATTTGAATTAGTACACAGAAGTGAAATACCAACAGCACACTGTAATCCTTCATGCTGTATTTGCCACTGTGCTAATACATCACATTATTATTGTTTTAGTATTTATATCATATTGTTAACTACATTTTTCGTAAAACACATAGTCTGTGTTTTCATAAAAATCATGCTGAGCTATTTAGTGTTGTATTAAATGGTAGATACAGAGATAGAGCAGCCAGTCTTAAAAAAGACACCTGCTTAACAGAAGTGTTGCCTGTAAGTGAAATGTTTGTTTTAATTATATACATGCTGATGAGAAATCTGTTTTATCTTCTCATAATTTTTTATTACTGATTTTTCTAAGGGTTCTAGTTCTTGCCTTTTCACATTTCAATGTGATGAATTTTTTTTTTTTTAAAGAGAACATGATATCGGACCTAGCAAATCTTTATCACTGACAAAGCTTTGGCTTCTTAGCAGCCTACATCATCTCATCCCTCTTATCCAACATAACAGTTGCTATTTTCATCTTGGCTCTTAGCCTTTCATCACTCAAATTTTATGGTGACCTTGTCTGGTCATAAGATACTATATAAAAAACAGTACATCTTTTCTAGCTTCTGCTTGTATAGTTACATTTTTAAATTACATACGATACTTTTTTATTGTTATCAGATTTCTTTATATTACATTTGACTCATACCAGTGTACTCTGATGACAAAACACGTTTATCTAATATCTAATGTATTCCATTCCATGTACAATGCAATCTGGAAATTTAAATAAGAGAATCAAAGTGCTGCTTTATTTACCATCTTAATAACATGGATTTCATTTCATTCTCCTGTGGCTGGTTCATTATTGTGTGAAAGTCCTTGTAGTTGACAGAGAGGTTCAAAGCAAAAGATTAAGAAGCTCGGTTTTCCTTTTTTTCTGTTCTTTATTAGTGTTGAGTAACAAAGTTTATTTTATATTTTTGTTGTCTCAGTATAACTTAATTTTTCTCTGAAAAACTAATCATTAACTATAATTTCTTTTATTAACTTGTTTATTGCTTTTACTTCCGATAAAATTGAAACTTATGAGTTAAAATTTTGATCAAGGCAGAGAAAGAAATTTTTCAGTGCTCTGAATTACTTTTCCAAAAGTGTTTTCTATTCATTTTTGAGTCCCCTCAATTTTCCTCATTTTTGTCAAGTCTGCTTATAGCACTGACAAAATACATTTCTACCTCTGGGATTGTAGTTTATAGTACATGCTTGAGGTATATTATCCTTATCCTTATTCCTTTTCATCCTTTGCTTCATGGGCTTTAAGCTGAGCCTTCAGTCATAGCATCTGTTACTGGGTTACAATAGTGCCTACCCTACCATGAATCAGTCATACCAGTCAGGAGTAAGACCACAGTACAGCATAGAGAATTCCTGGCTCATTACTGTGCCAAACTTAAACCTCTATTTTAGTGTATCTGCTCATTAATATTGATTACAGATAATAATTGACTACAGATATTATTGATTCACGAGTTGCTCCTCTTCAAATTGTACTTTTTTTTTTTTTTTTTGAGTAGGAAAATTTTATTGAGAGAAAAGCTTCTGCCTTAAGAGAAACAGAAAGGGGAACCCGGAAAGTGGGTAACCCAGAATCACTTTTTTCAGGGGAATTTTATGGACCAAAACCACGAGGTGTGGTGGGTTCAAAAGTAGGGGCCATCAATGAGATTTTTGTTTTTCTTTTCTTTTTTTAAAAAAAGGTAGACGGGATATAACAAACAGGAATTTTGACTCTGACTCTTTTCAGGGGAGGTGGGTTAAAGTCTCAGCCCTCCACCCCAGGAGGTTGGCACCTTCTTTAGAATATCTGATGGCAGCTATTTGGAATCTCAATGACAGCCACTTATCTCATGTGGGTGAGATAGCTTTTCTCTGGCAGCACTAACCTCCAAGTTGGCTTTTTTGTTTTCTTTCAAGGGCCAATCCTATCTATCTGCCTACATATGTCTAGCTGGCTTTTCTACCTATAATATTCCCCCCTCTGAAGAGGTACCTGAACTTCCATGAGGGGCAAATGGGTGAAGACCAATCTAACTTCTTCAGGCTGGAGAGGGGCGTAGTTGTAACGGCAGTCAGGGTCACTCTGCAGAGGGTCTATCTAAAAGCCCTTGATAGACTCCATGCATCTTAGGTAGGTGTACTGCCTTGAGTCTGGAGGAGACAAAAGAAAGACAACACATGGACCAAACAGTAAGGTTAATAATATTATGAGTATAACTAGTAATTGTTTCCACCAAGAGGAACTTATAATGGTCTCCCACAGAGTGGATAAGGAGAAGATCCATGGTGTTTCAGACTCTGACATAGCATCAACCTGTCGTTTGATGTCTTGAACAACAGTTGAAATATTTGTGGATGGATCAGGGATGTACACATAGCATTCAGCTTTTACAATCGCACAAGTACCCCCTTGGGCTGCAGTTAAAATGTCTAATGCCATTCGGTTTTTGAAGGATAGCTTGTCTCATCAACTTTACTTTTTCATTTAAGGCAGAGAGACCAAATGCAGTATCATTTAAGGCCTGTTGAGTATAGTTGTTCAAGGCCTCAATATGTTGCATGACATCTTCTAACCCTATGGAAGGAATAAAAGTGGAAGCCAAGTGATCATACCAATGAAACACACTTCTGGACCATCGATGTCGTAGACATAAATTTGCAGGTTTGTCCAGGGTCTTGACACTCCTGCCTTGCAGCCATGCAGATCCTAATGTACATCTCCCTATCCATCCAGGGGGTAGCCAGGGCCATAAATTGGGTCCACAGGACCAGTGAGTGCCATTGGGGGCTGCCCATCTGATTCCAGGGCGACTGAACCAGTCTGCTGCAAACCAGTCCTCAGCCTGTAATGTTATTATGTGTATACATTTTTCAGGGGACGTCCACCCCAAGTATCTAGTGGAGTTGGGCCAATTAGAATAGGAATGATTTTTTTTTTTTTTTTTTGAGACAGGGTCTCGCTTTGTAGTTCAGGCTGGCCCTGAGCTCACTATGTAGCCCAGGCAAGCCACCGCGAACTCAGCAATCCTCCTGTCTCTGCCTCCCTAGTGCTGGGATTACAGGCGTGAGCCACCACGCCCGGCACTGTGGTATGTGGTATTGATTGCTGGTGGGCATGAGTCACCACGCCCAGCATTGTATGTGGTTACCGGGATCAAACTCAGGACCTTGTGCTTGTGAGGTAGGCGCCGGAACCACTGAGCTAAATCTCTGGCCCAGGAATGATTTTTTTTTTGTTCCCAACATAAGGGGGCTTTTCTACTGAGGTGTCCTATGGTTGGGGTTAACCATATATATTCATCTCATATTTGGAAGTAACCATTTTGATATCTGTGGTTATTATCTCTCATAACTGGGCTCTTATTTTCACTTAACAGGGCTTTGGTTAGAGCCCGTAGAGAGGCTTCAGTAACTTTTCTAGAAAAAATCTGATTATGTCCAGGGTCACTAATAGTATAATTAATTGGCCACTCAGTTACCTTGTAATGATGGGCTGATCTATAAATAGTAGAGCTCTGTCGTGTCTCCTCAATATAACCTTGTAGTTTGTTCCAATTGTCTCCTTGAAATGGGGATACCCACCAAGGAAGTCCTGAGGTACTGGACAAAGGGAGCAACCCACATATCCCGCAGGATGTTTGTTTTAGTGATTCTGCGTACTCTTGTGCCCATCTGAGAAAGGAATTACATTCCCCCTGCAAGGGGTAAAGTAATTAGTAAATAAACTAGCAATGGCGTCTGACATTGCTTATCAGAGAATGTCATTTTCCTTTTAAACAAAAACTTTAAATCCTCGGGCTCACAGGAGTATTCAGGTGGTTGTTCACTCTCATTAGCAGTTTCTGGCTCCCAGGGCTTGAACCAGGTATGATGTATCCATGAATCCAGGCCTGCAACCTTTACTGCTGATGGAGTTCAGAGAATCACAGTATATGGTCCTTCCCAAGTTGGTCCTCTGTGCAGTTATCTCAGTGGAACCTCCAATATGACTCAGGAGAGTTAAGGCCTAACTCCCCACCTGAAATGCGAGTTCATGTTCTCTAAAAATCGAAGAATGAATTTTAGGAACAACGGAGGTTTGAGTAGGAAAATTTTATTGAGAGAGAAAGCTTCTGCCTTAAGAGAGACAGAAGGAGGAATCTGGAAAGTGGGTAACCCCCAAATTATACCTTTTTGAAAAAACTTTTCAATTATTTAGTGTGAGCATGATTATCTGGTCCTTGTTCTTTTCTCTCTTGCCTCTTGGTAAAAACTTGAGTGGAAGAAGGTAGACCAAAATAGAGCATTAATATTGACAAATGCCAAGTACTGTCTTATCACAGAGTTACATGTACTCCACTAACTGAATAAATGTTGACTCCATCCCTCTTACCCTATGGAAACCCAAGGAGGTTCCTTCTGTCTTTACAGAATTCTTTACTTTCCAGCTGCTATGCTGCTGGTGGCTTTTGTGAGACCCATGGTGACACTGTTAAGGCTGCTGTTACTGCATGAAGTGGGTGAGGAGGCACTGTGGCAGCTGCATTCACTGGCACCCTATTGTGGGGCCAGATTTCTCTGAAGTCCATCCGCATTGTTGTTTCTTTCAGTAGTAATCATCTTGCCAGTCAGTCACTATCTTTTTTTTTTTTTCTTATGAACCCAGGGCTGTCACATTGAACCATATTCCCAGCTCTTATTTTTTAATTTTGAGATGGTTTTTACTCACTAAGTTGCACAGGCTGGACTCAAACTTGTGATACTCATGCCTCAGTCTCCTAGAGTGCTGGGATTACAGGCATGTGCCACAATATATGGTTTAATCTCTGACTTTTAATTGGTTTATTTAGACAACTACATTTAATGTAACTATTGATATGTGAGGGCTTAATTCTGACATTTTGTTTTCTGATTGTTCCCTCTCTATTTGGTTATCTTTTCTTTTTCCTTTTTGTGGTTTTCTTGAGTGGAAAAATTTTAAACTTCTCTTTTGATTTATCTGTTAGGTTTTTGAATGTCTCTTTTGTAGATTTTTAAGTGATTTTCTGGGCTTATTACATTAGGTTTGTCCCATAATGCCAAAAGACATAACCCCAAATTTTATGATCTTGAATGTTGAAATCTTAAAAGATCAAAATCTTTAAAATATAAAATCCTGAAACCTCAAAGACCCCAAAAATATAATTCTGGAAAAAATGTAAGTATGATTTGAAGGTTATACTTATATACATATGAAAGGAGAGATTTCTTTTAGGAGCCCTAAAGAATACCTCATAGCCCATTATCCACAATTACATATATTTTTGCCGAGGTGTCCAAACTGAAGATACTTATGTAGGTATAATAATTATGAGCAGGCAAATCATAGAAGAAGCCCATCATGAGTGCAGTGTATAGGTGCATAGTAGCACGGTTGGTAATTGTGTACACTCAGCTTCTCACTGTGGCTGTTTGAAATACCATGATGGGCATCTGAGTCTTTTGAAAAGATGGATAAAAAGCTAAAATATCACCAGCACATTGTGCAGTTGTCCTGAGAAATCTTATATTTCACAAACAGAAATGTAAAGAACACTTCTTTCTCTGTGATTTCAACATTTTTATATACAAGTGCAATGTTTACCCACAAAGTCCCTTTCACACAGTCTATAGTATATTCAAAAAACAAATTTAAGGGGCCGGAGGGTTAGCTCAGTGGTTCCAGCACCGGCCTTGCAAGCGCAAGGACCTGAGTTCGATCCCCGATAACCACATATAATGCTGGGCATGGAGACACGGCCACCAACAATCAACGGCGCATACCACAATGCCGGACGTGGTGGCTCACGCCTGTCATCCCAGCACTCGGGAGGCAGAGACAGGAGGATTGCTGAGTTCGCAGTGCCTTGTCTGGGCACCATAGTGAGCTCAGGGCCAGCCTGAACTACAAAGCGAGACCCTGTCTCAAAAAAAAACAAAACAAAACAAAAAAAAAACAAACAAAAAAAAACCAAATTAAGGGTCTCTGAAAGTTTTTGCATAATGCATATATCTAGTATTAAATCTGATACAAAAATTAAATAACACATTGTAAACCATAATGCTAAAAAAATTTTTAAAGTATAAAGTAAAATAAAAGGATAGAAGAAAGTAACAACAGAAAAAACAACAAGGGACATTCCACACTGAAAAAGTTTGCTGTGGGATAGAGTATGGACCACTGCATGGAGGTATTCTTTAACAGCAGCCACCTTTCACAGTCATGCAGTGTAATATGACAGATTCATTGGAACCAATACCAATAAAGGAAAAGGAGCACTGTTCCATAAATGTCCTTTTCTTCTACTATGCACATAATTGTTTTCAGACTAGTGACTTCTCTGGCTTCTTCAGGCAACGTGATTTTAACTCATTAAAAACTCGAGTTTTCTTATTTGGAAGGAATATCAAATGCAGACAAATGCTGAAATTTTGAACTGGTTTTCCTGACCGACAGACATACTGCCTGACCAATCCCTTCTCTAGAACCCTGCTTTCATCCATTAAAACAAGATCACCATACTGGGGCTTCTGAGAAAGACATAAGCCTGTCACTTTTGGAGGGGCATTTCCCCTGATGCCAGACCTGCAGCCTCTGCTGAAAGGACCTGGGATGTGTGTTTATGGATTGGAGTGAATCATAATGAACCATAATATAACCTTTATATGAGACTTATTTAAAAATTTCCAGATTATTCCAGAAAGACGTAAGCAAGGACGGGAAGTGTGTAGGGAGCAGCAACTCTGCAGGTGAAAGCTGAGCTGATGAGAAAGTCTCAAGTCGTGTTTCCTGGGGAAATACTCTAAATAGTGGTCATCTTTGCTTCTTTCTCAGAGGCCTCACGATGGTAGTCATCTTTCCATCCATACTGCACCTTAACAGGCCTTTGAATCCATTTGTGTTATATATTTTTTTCTAGGTTGTTGCAATTTGGAAAAACACCACTTATATTAAAATTTAACATATCTCTTAAATCTCTACTTTGACATTTGAAAATTAGTCATTTTACTTTATAGTTACTTTGACATCAACCCAATTATAGTAAACAACTACTTTTCAGAAAAAAATGTTAGAAAACACTGAGATGAATGAAAATAACAAAAATGGTAAAATTTGTAGAAGACAGTTAATGCTTACAGTAGATGTTTAAACAGTATTTTAAAGGAAGAAAACGTTAAATTAATTATTTAATACTTCACTTTGTGAAAAAGGAAGAAAGGTCAGAGTAAACCTAAATGAAACAGGGCTGGAGGGTTATTTCAGTGGTTCCGGTGCCTGCCTCGCAAGCGCAAGGTCCTGAGTTCAATCCCTGGTAACCACATACAATGCTGGGCGTGGAGACTCACGCCCACCAAGAGTCAATACGGCATACCGTGCCGGGCGTGGTGGCTCACACCTGTAATCCCAGCACTCGGGAGGCAGAGACAGGAGGATTGTTGAGTTCGAGGTTTGCCTGGGCTACATAGTGAGCTCAGAGCCAGCCTGAACTATAAAAGTGAGACCATGTCTCAAAAAAAAAAAAAAACAAAAAAAACCCAAAAACCTAAATGAAACAAAAAAGGAAAATAGTAAATATTAGAGTAGAAATAAGTGGAGACCACACATATTTAACTAAATGAAGAAATCCAAAAGATGTCTTACTAAAAAGATCAACAAAATTGGCACTAAAATAACATGAGCATGCAAAAAGAAAGACAACTCAATTTGCTAAAATCAAGAAGAGTTGACCTTTCCAAAACAAATAAATAAATATGACAGGAAGACACTACGAAAAAATTGTGTGCCAGTAATTAACTGATGAAGTAACCAAATTGGTAAAAGATGTGTATTTAAATGTGACTCAATAAGAAATAGAGACTCTCAACAGACATTGCATAAGAGAAGTATATCTGAAATTTAAAAATGGCTACAACGATTAATCTCAATTTCAGATGGCTTTGCCAGTTTTTTCTTCCAAATGTTTAGAGAATTACTATCTACCTGTCACAAATTTTCCTGAAAGCAGAAAGAGAGGGAATACTTTTTTTTTAAATTTTTTAGACAAGGTCTCGCTTTGTAGTTCGGGCTGGCTCTGAGCTCACTATGTAGCCCAGGCAAGCTTCAAACTCAGCAATCCTCCTGTCTCTGCCTCCTGAGTGCTGGGATTACAGGCGTGAACCACCACGCCCAGCACTGTCGTATGTGGTATTGATGGCTGGTGGGCGTGAGTCTCCACACCCAGCATTGTATGTGGTTTCCGGGGATCGAACTCAGGACCTTGGAACCACTGAGTTAACCCTCCGGCCCAAGAGAGGGAATACTTTTGAACTCATTCTGTGAGGAAAGCATTCCTTTCTATCAAAACCAAGCGGCTGACTGGAGAAAACATAATGACTACATAGCAAAAGATATTTTATGACTGTTGACACAGATATCCCCACTATAATACTTGTCAACTGAATCCAACATTTTTAAAAAGAAAAAGATATTTCATACAATGATTAAGTGGTTGGTTTAATGTATAAGATGTTATAATGTAATGCATCACATTAATAAAGACATGATATACATGATTATGTCAGTAGTCAAAGAAATTTTTCCCTTCCTTCATCCCTTCTGTCCTTCCTTCCTTCTTCCCTTCTGCTTTCTTCTTTTCTTTTTTCTATGTGTACCAGAGATCGAACTCAGAGCCTTGCATTTGACAGGCAGGTGCTGTAGTGCTCAGCTAAATCCTGGGCCCTCCTTCTTTCTTTTGCTCTTTTGTTTCCTGATTCTTCCTTTCCAAAATCCAGTTCACTTGCATAATAAAATTTTCATCAAACTCAGAATACACCATCCCAACTATCATCAAAGATAGACAAACAAATAAATTCAACAACCAGAAAATGCTGTCAAGGCTGAGGTGGAAAAGGAATATTTATACAGTGTTGATGTGAATGTAAGTTCCCATGGCTATTATTAAACTGTGTGGACATTCCTCAAAAAGAGCCAAAAAAAAAGAGAAGTAGCATATGCCCCAGCTATCTTATTCTTTGGTGAATATCTGAAGGAATTAAATTCTGCCCACTGTAGAGACACCTGCGTATATGTGTTTACAGTGGCACAATTTGTAATATCTAATTTAGGGAATCAGCCTAGGTATTCATTAGTGTATGAATGTATAAAACAAATGTGGTAGCTATACACAATGGAGTATTATTTGGCCATAAAGAAGAGTGAAATCATTTTTAGGCACATGTATGGAACTAGAAATCACTATGTTAAGTGAAATAAGCCAAACTCCATACTTACAAATATATATTTTCTCACATATTTGGAATCCAGAAGAAAAGATATTATAAAAGTAGAAAGAAACTCTTAGAAAAGAGGAAGGAGACTAGGAAAGGGGGAAGGAAGATAATGATGGGATGGAAATGATCAGAGAATGTTATGTGTATGTTTGAAGATTCAACAATGAAATCCGTTCTGTTTTATAATTAACATACAGAAATAAAACATAATTTCTTCAAATGATAGATGGCATCTATTAAATGAACCCATAATCTTAATAGTGAAGTGCTGAATACTTTTCCTTAAGCATCAGAAATAAAGATTTCCATTAACACCATTTATATTCACTATGTTACTGGAAGTTCCAACCAGAGCAGTTACACTAGCAAAAGACTCTTTTGGAAAGGCAGAAGTAAACTATTTGCTGTGACATGATTTTGTATACAGTAGAACCTAAGGAATCTATTTAAATGCCCCAAGGACTTATAAATACTATAAGAAACAATTTCAGTAGGATTGCAGAATGCAAGATCAATTTATAAAAATCAGTTGTATTTTTATATATTAGCAATGTATAATCTAAAAATAATACTAAAATCATAATAGTATCAGAATGATATATAAATGAGCAAAATTTGGAGAAAGCTACATAGGATTATTGAAAGCAGTTATGTAAGACATAAGAGTAGAAATGTATCCTGTGCTCATGGGTTAGATGACTTAAAATGTGAAGATGGCAATACTGTCCAGTATGGTTTAGAACAATCCATAACAAAAGTTAAGCTTCATTTTAGTGTGAAAATTTAAAAAGTGATCCTAAAATTTATGTGCAATTGCAAAGCACCCAGAATGTTCAAAACAATCGAGGAAAAAACAGTTGAAGAACCACACTTCCTAAGATCAGATCTTTCTGCAAAACTAAAATAATCAGTTCAAACCTATATTGGGATAAGGATAAACATTCAGATCAATGAAATAGCATTTTGAATCCAGAAATAAACTCTTACCTTCATGGTCAGTTCACCTTAAAGAAGGGTTTCAAATGACTTAATGGAGAAAGAACAATTTGTCACAAATGATTCTGGAACTACTCAGTGCCCACATGCAAAAGCATGGTGATTGACTCCTTATGGGCAACATACACAAAACTAACTCCAGTTGGTCATAGACCAGGCTTTTAGTTAAAACTATAAAGATTTTAGGAAAAAAACAGAAATTAACATTCCATGTCCTTTTTTTGGATAATGGCTTATCTAAAATTGGCTACACTAAAAGTATAACTGACAAAAGCTTGGATTGGGGAAGAGATAAATTGGTTTTTGTCAAAAACTTTATACTATGACAAATACTGTCAATATCATATTTGAAGCTGAAACTGACGCAGAAGGATCCAAGTTGGAGTTGAACAACTTAGCTACTCGGTGAGACCTTGTTTCAAAATTAAAAGATAAGAAAGATAGGATTGGGTCAAGGACTTAGCTCAGTGGTTCTGACATTTGCCTGGCAAGTGCAAGGTCCCAAGTTTGATCCCCAGTACCACATACCACAAGGCCAAACATGTTGGCTCATGCCTGTAATTCCAGCACTCAGGAGGCAGAGGCAGGAGGTTTGCTGTGAATTTGAGTCTTGCTTGGGCTACATAGTGAGTTCAGGGCCAGCTTGAAATACAAAACGAGACCCTGTCTCAAAAAAGACAGAGGAAGGGGAGAGATGGAGAGAGGGAGGAGGGAAAGAAGAGAGAGAGAGAGAGGGAGGGAAAGAGGGAGATAGGACTGTACTCCAGTGTGAAATCCCTGAGTTCAGTTTTTTAGTATTATGAGACAGTAGGAAACAGCAGCAACCAAACATCTCCAAAATGTTAATGTGCAACTCAGCAACTTTTAACTACATAAGATAATGAAACACCTCATTTGTACAAATCCTTGTGAGTGAATATTTGTAGTACTATTGTGATTGCCAAAGAGTAAAAATAACCTAGACATTGATAAACCTATGCATGGGTAAATGATTTATGGTACATCCACGAAATGGAATATTATTTAGCTACAAAAAGGAATAAAATACTGATATATACTATAAGATGGATGAACTTTGAGAACATTATATTAAGTGAAAGAAAACTATCATTTAAAATTGTTTGTATCATTCTATTTTATTGAGTGTCCTGAATTGGAAATACTGAAAGAAATGGAGTGACTATTAAAGAGTAAAGGTTTTTTTTTTTTTTTTGAAGTAGTGACAAAATATTCTAAAATTAGATTCTGGTGATGGCTGTACAATTTTGTATTAATACTAAAAGATATTGAATTGTATACTTTCATTGGGTAATAGGTATAGGATTTGAATTATGTTTCAAAAAAATGATAGTTCCACGGAATTCAAGTAGCTATTTGGAACAGTTTTTGGTGAATTACCAGAATAAATAAAGCCAAACATTGAAAAGCTATGGCTGAATGGAGAGAATGAGATTGGAACGTTCATATTAGGATTAAGGCTCTGAAAACGGAACTATGCTTTTCAATATATTACAGTCTACCCTTTGTCTTTCTCTGTGAAAGTCAAAGTAGACAGTGGTTAGTTTTAAAATGGAACTTACTAGTCTTACTCTTAGAATGGTTAGCCTACTCATGGCCAAACTGTGCTGTGTTTAGTTTTCTTATTCAAAGGCAGATGGGAATGCTGACAGACTTTGTGGTAATGTCACTTCATTTATTATCTGGGGGGATGAGAAGCTTGTAATTGATCTTCCTGTGGGGTAACTGTCCCTATGTCAAAAGATTCCACAAAAGATATAAATGATGTATTTCCCAAACCAGTCATTGTTTGACTTCTTTTCTTTTTTTTGAGACAGGGTCTCACTTTGTAGTTCAGGCTGGCCCTGAGCTCACTATGGAGCCCAGGCAAGAGTTGAATTTAGCAGTCCTCCTGTCTCTGCCTCCCGAGTGCTGGGATTACAGGTTTGAGTCACCATGTCCAGCATTGTATGTGGTTACCAGGGATCAAACTCAGTACCTTGCATTTGCGTGGCAGGCTGCAGAACCACTGAGCTAAATCTCCAGCCCACTTCTTTTCTTTTTAAATGTAGTATTGGTCAAATGCATTTTAGTTTCATGTATGTTAATTGCTCTTAATGTAGATTTCATTTTTTAATATATTAGTGTACTGTAATTCCTATACTTAGAGGAAAAAGAACCATTATCTGACTACAACTTTTGGAAGTAGATTGAACATTTGTTACTGAACTTTGAGGATAGCATGAGATATAGATAGGAATACATCTTGAAAAGTGGTTAGCAATACCAAGAGAAATAATAAATAGCATTTACTCTTAGAAATAGGCTGCAAATATGCAGGGTCTCAGTGATATTATGCCTCTGAAATTCACAGTCCTGCCATATAAAATTTAATATTTTTGCCATTAGAAACACAGATGTTATATGTCTTATTAAACTGCAAAAAAATAAAAAAGAATATTCGTTGTATTCTTTGTCACTGATGTCTACTTTTATACCATCAGTGGTTTTATTTTCTTTACTTAGCAAAATTCTCTAGTGACCAACAGACGTGCTGAGTTGATAAAGAAAGATGGATATCTTGTACCTGAATGAATTAGGTAAATAACAGCATATAGTGTCCAAGATATCCCTTTATGGTTTTAATGCTATGTGTTAATTCTTATTACCTCTTTTCATAATACATTTGTGGTTAATGTTTAGATAGCTTTTATGAATAGTTCTAGGCTTAAGTTGAAAGGAGAGAACTCAGAAGTTAATGACTAGATACATGTGTAGAAAGAATCAAGGGCAGAACATCTTCATCTCACTAATGCAGTATGATTGTGAATTTGGATTTACATTGGTCACAGTAGGGTAAATTTAGTAAGATAATTTTCAGTTGCTTTAGTGCTAGAATTTTCCACATCACTTTAATTCCACACTATTACCATTTCTGAGTTTGTTATTCTCAAAATAATCATGTACATCCCCAGTATAACAAAAGTGCATGGCTTTTCTTTTTGTGTTTGTTTCTGCATAATTCCGAATAGGCTGGCATGTGATTGAGGAAAGATACTGTGGAGGGAGATTCATAGTACCATTAACAACAGCAAATCAGGTATTTTCAGGACATTTTCTCTTCAGTCAAAGCTAATAAAATATACAATGGAAAGGTATTTGGACAAACACGGTTGGTATTCATTTCTTGTGTGAACTGAAAAACATGTTAAATATTTTGGTGGTTGTACATAAGGAAATAATTTCTTTCCTACTCCCATGCCCATGAAAAAAAGTGTATTATGTAAAATTTTACTTAAGAAGAAAGGGAGATTTAATTATTATAAAAACAGCACCTAAGAATGCTCCTGAATAAAGCAGTAAGCAAAATGAATATTACAATTTCTGACATATAGGAGAAACTCTGATGTGTGTATTTTCACAACTAAATTTACTGCACAGACAACGTGAATGATAATGAGTAAGATGTCCAGCATTGACATTCTAGACTATTTTTTAAAATAACTATTTACCAGAAATGAAAAGAAAAAGAAAAAGCATGTCTGTGTGGCAATCTTGTAGTGGTCAAAAGCAAGTGCTTTGAAGCCAGACTTCCTAGAGGTCAGTGCTGTTGCCTTAGGCCCTGGCTTCTTTAACCTTAGAACATTGGTGTAACCACAATGAACCCACATTCATCTGTATAAAATGAGGATAATAGTATTTTCTGCTTCACAAGGTGGTCATAAGAATTAGTTTTTGAAAATGTACTTTAATAATTCCAGTTTTTAAGTTGTATTGTGCAAAAAGCATTCAATTATCTGTCAAATTCTCATTAACTTTATATTATTTCTGCAACTATACACAGCAGTCTCAAAGGAATTTTGAATTCAAAATACATTAAAGGATATTTGAGTTTTAAGATAGGTTATAGTAATTGATTTTATTGAATGTGCATATTAAATGTTTTAAGAAGTTACATAAAGGTAGGGATGCTCATTAAATTGATTATAAATACATTGTAACAGCAAATATACCACTGTTTTCTTGGATTTAGGAACATGAGCACTTTCACATTTTGCTTTGCAAGCATTTTAAATGGCAAAACCACAACAAAAAAAGCATAAAAATGTGAAAATCGTGTCACTAACTAGAACAGAAAACTTTTACATTGTAACAGCTGAAACAAAAATACAGAATTGACCTCCTCAGCCTTGCTTTGATTGGTACATTTTAGGTTGTTCAATTTTTTTTATCACTACTCATCTCCACAGATGACCAGGAAAGTGTCACTAACATTGATTTTGAACTTTGGAAGTAATTCATAAATACAAAATCTGTTTATACTGAGGATCTATTCTATTTAGTTGTCTTTGGAAGTGCAGATCTTAGTGGTTAGAAACAAAATCATTTCTGTTACTTTATGTCTGTCATGTTATAAAATTTTATTTATCAGTGTTTATTTTCATAAAAATGACTTCATATGTGAAATTTTTTTCTCTTATTTTGCCAATGTAATATTTTGCTTTTTGTAGAGTTTAACTTTGTATTTTGGGCAAGCATATACAGTCATGTAGCCACCAGCAAAATCAAGATACAGGACAGTTATCATACTTTAGAATTTCCCATGTTTTCCTTTGTAGTCACCCTCTACCTCAACCCCAACCTCTGGCAACTGATTTGATTTTTGTCTGTAGTTCTGCTCGTTCCAGAACATCATATAATGTGAAGCCAGCTCTGAGTCTTTCCTTCACTCATCTGAATCCCTTTAGACTCATTCATAGAATTTTGTGTATCAGTTGTTGGCTAGTTTCTTTGTTGTTGTTGAATGATATTTCATTATCTGGATGGACACAATTTGTTTATTCACCCTTCAATTGAAGGAAATTTTAGTTGTTTTCTGGTTTAGGTGATTATGGGCAGTTTTGTATGAATATTAATGAGAAGATTGTGTGAATGTATGCTTTCATTTCCCTAGGGGAAGATTGCTTGTTATATGATTATCTGTATGTTAACTTTATCAGAAACAAGCAAATTGTTCCCCAAGGAGTAAATTATCTTTTTATTTCCACCAGCAATGCATAGATTTCCAGTTGCTGTAAATTATGTCTGTCAGCAATTAATACAGCAGTGTTTTTGTTGTTTTTATTAAATTTGCATTTCTCTAATGTCTCTTGAATTTGAGAATTTTTAGTATGCTTATTTGCCATTGATATATCTTCTCTCATGAATTGTCTGCCACGCAGCTTCAGAATACAATGTTTTTCCTGGTGGGTTTCCATCTTGCTTTGAGCCAATCTCTTACTATTTTTTATTCCTCTCTTTGGAATAGAAATGTTGACCTGGTGTCTGCCTTAACATTGTATCTTGAGAATATATAGAATTCTTTTGATTTTTATAGAGGCTCACAGTTTGTCATAGTTTCAAAGAAGACTGGCAAGTTTAATCAGTAGTAAAACTTCAGTAACTCTTGGGGAAAGGAGTGAATGCATTTTACATATGAGAACATGATTTGGAGGTGAGAGGCTGAATACTAATACTCTGGATGTCATGTATCCTGTAAAGAGCCATGCATTAAAAGGTTGGTTCCCAGGATAGCACTGTTGGAGAAGGTAGGACTTTTCCAAGATTGGACCTAGTGGTAAGTCCTTAAGTAAGGGAGGCTGTGGATTGTGAGAACCCAGTGTCTTTTATTCTTTCTGTTTCCTGGTTCATAATGCAAATAATTTGCATTCTGTGTATTTCCTCTGAGATTGCTGCCTTATTAGCCAGTGGCTCATTTCCTGCAGCTACTGAATGTTGGACCAAAACCTCTTAAACTATGAGCCAAATAACCTTCATCTATAAGTTATATGCCTCATGTATTTTGTTCTGTTAACAGGAAACCAATTGATATAAGTAATTAGCTAATTTTCTGCTTAGTAAATGATTTGAACAGTATTATCTTCTCTTAAAACTATGGAAGTATTCATACAGAAGTGGGTGGCATTATTGATTTTATACCTTTCTGGTAGAATTTGAGGTGAAAGAACATGGATCTGGTTTCTATTTTTTTTTTTTTTTTTTTTTTTGAGACAGGGTCTTGCTTTTTTTTTTTTAGTTCAGGCTGGCCCTGAGCTCACTATGTAGCCCAGGCAAGCCTGGAACTCAGCAATCCTCCTGTCTCTGCCTCCCTAGTGCTGGGATTACAGGCATGAGCCACCACGCCCGGCACTTGTGGTGTGTGGTATTGATTGCTGGTGGGCGTGAGTCACCATGCCCAGCATTGTATATGGTTACTGGGACCAAACTCAGGACCTTGCACTTGGGAGGCAGGCACCGGAAATACTGAGCTAAATCTCCAGCCCCCTGGTTTCTATTTTTGAAAGTTTTAGAAGAGAAATGAAGTTACTTAAAAGTTTTGATTTGGGCTTGGTGATTATGATTCTCATTTTATTTCTGTGACTGATATTTTATGGTTTTTCTATCAGATATTTTCTGAAAAGTCTGCTAGTAATTTATCAATATTACTGATCTCACAGAAGCAATAGTTTTAAATTTTCTTTATAAGCAGTATATCACAGTTTCACTAGATCAGTGAATTTTTTTGCTGTGAGTTATTACTACATAATTAGTGAAATATATAATTAACATAATCATGCATAATTATATATGATGTAATTAATTTAATATTTAATTATATAATTCTTGTAATTATCTTAATTATTTCCTTATTTCTGCTTATTTTAGGTTTGATTTCTTTTTTTAAAGTGCGTCTGTAGGTGTCAGTTTAGGTCACTGAATTTAGACCTGTGTTTTTTAATGTATTTAGTGCTGCAGGTTCCATTTAAACACTCATTTAATCTTACAAATCCATTTCATTCATTTTTTTCTTTTGTTGAATTCTTTGATGCATGGGTCATTTAGAAGTATATTTATTTTTCAAATATTTAGATATTTCTAGTGTTACTTATCTCTTAACTTGATTTCTTGTGGTCAGGTAATAACATTTGTCCTATCAGCTATTAAAAGAAGGCGTTTAACTATTTTACTAAAATTGTTGATTGGCCCCTATCTTCTTAGTTCTATCATACAGTGTGTAATGTATTTTAAAAATATACTTTGGAGATCTATTGTGAAACATGTATACATTTATATATATACATGTAAACATATATACATTGTTATATTCTCTTCATGAATTGGCCACCATGTTAAAATTATCCTATTTATTTCCAGAAGAATTATCTACTGTGAAGTTATCTTTTAGTGTTTCTTATATTGACTTTTAACTTATTGGAGTCTATTTTTAGGCAGCATTGTAACACATCCTATACAGTTTAAAAAGTAGCATAGTATATTTTTATTTTTCCTGTGCATTTGAACTATTGCAATTTATCTTCCTTCTACATCTGTTCTCTTCCTACAAAATATGTTTTTATTTTTCTTCAACTAGTCAATTATGTTTTAAAAATAAATTTATTGGGATATACATTATATATTACAAAACTGATATATTCTAAATACATAAACCAGGATTTTGAGTATGTTTAAGTAATCATCTGTCCAGATAAATCAACTTTAGAGCATTTTTGTGCTTTAGACATATAACAGATAACAATTCATAGCTAATTTCTGTCCTACGTAGAGCCCCAGACAATCCCTTGTCTGCTTTCAAGCTGGATGAATGTGCTGTCCATTGCTAACAAGCAGGATGTGGCTGTGGTGAGCCATTCGCCTGTGCATAGATCAAGCCAGATCCCAGAGGATGTGATGCTGGTTCTGAAACCCAGCTGTTATCTCCTAGACACTGAACACAAAAACATTTTCTTCAAACTTTTCAAAACTTGAAATCAAAGTAGCTTCTGAAAATATTTCAACATATTATTTGATATGTATTAGTCAATATAAATATATTTAATATATTCAGTTTTGTATTTGTTCATTAAATACCCTCTTAGGAACAGTAGGTGACAGAAAAGGAAGAAAGGTGCTTTTTTAAAGAATGTGACAGTCTAGAGGACTAGACCATGTATGGGAATTAGGACATCACAAAGTGCTGATGCTTTTCTGCTTAATGCATTTCTTATCCCTATTTTTTAAGGTAAGACCCATTGGAAATTGATACATTTTACTATCACTCCATTTGGAAGTTGGTGCCTTTTAAGTGGTAACCTCACTGTATAACCAAATTCAATACACTTTTTGACACTCATCCTTTTTTCTCTTGCATTTTTTAATTGAATTCTTTATTGGTACAATTTATATACATCTCACAATAACATACAAAATTGGGGAATTTGTACCAGTATGTGACACAAGTTAGTTCTCATTTTTACCCATATCCCTACCCACCCACACCTCCTCACCCCCTTTGTACCTACTTTTTTATTTTCTTTCTGAATCATATTTATTCCTTCCCCTCATTACATTTCCACACCAAATTTCCTATGGAAATTTCCCACTCTATAAAAGCTGTCATACTTTCTAGAGCTCATTTGCATCTACAGGTGTTCATGTCAAAGAGAAGATCTGGAATTTGCCTATCTGTGATCTATTGATTTCACTTATTAGTATATCCTCCAGGTGTCTCCATTTGTACCTAAATGGATCGATCTTGTCATTCTTTATGGCAGAGTAATACTCCATTTTATAAAAAAAAATCACATCTTTATCCAGTCTCCAGTTGATGGGCATTTGGGTTGTTTCCAAGATTGAGCTATCACGAACTGAGCTGCTATGAACAAGGGTGTACATCTGTCTCTCCAATGTGATTTTTAAAATTCTTTTGGGTATATTCCTAGCAGGGGGATAGCAGGGTCAAATGGGACCCCCTAGTCCTAGTTTTCTGAGAAATCTCCACATGATCTCCACAATGGTTGCACAAGTCTGCAATCCCACCAACACTGGAGAAGTGTTCCCCTCTCCCCACAGCCACGCCAGCATTTATTGTTGGTTGATTTCGTGATAGTGGCCATTCTTTGTGGAGTGAGATGAAATCTCAGAGTTGTTTTCATTTGCATCTCTCGAATGACCAGTGATGTTGAACATTCCTTCCTATGCTTCTTAGCTGCTTTGACTTCTGCCTCTGAGAAGTGTCTGTTCATTTCAGATGCCCATTTTTGAATTGGGTCTTTAAACTTGGGGAGGCTGATCTGTTTAAGTTCTTTATATATTGTAGATAATAGCCCTTTGTTTGATAAACAGCTAGTAAAGGTTTTTTCCCATGTTGTTGGTTGTCTTTTAGCAGTGCCAGTGACTTCTTTTGCTGTGCAGAAGCTTTTCAGTAGGATGAGATCCCATTTGTTGGTTCTTTCTGCTAGTTCTTGTGCTATAGAGGTTTTATTCATAAATTCTCTGCCTAAGCCAATGTCTCCAAGAGTTTTACCTAGCCTGTTTTCCAGCAGGCTTATTGTTTCTGTTTTAATATTTAAGTCTCGTATCCATTGTGAATTTAGTTTTGTGCATGCTGAAAGAGATAGCTCTAGCTTTAGCTTTTGGCAGGTTAAAGCCCAGTTTCCCAGCACCATTTGTTAAATAGGCTGTCTTTCTTCCATTGGGGATGTTTGGCTCCTTTGCCAAAGATAAGGTGGCTTAATGTATCTGGAGTTATTGCTCGGTCTTCTAATCTATTCCGCTGGTCCTCGGGTCTGTTACTTTGCCAGTACCATGCAGTTTTTATCACAGCGGCTTTATAGTAGAGTTTTAAATTGGGGATTGTAATACCCCCTGCCATGTCGTGGTTGCATAGAATTGCTTTCGCTATTCTAGGTTTCTTGTGGTTCCAGATGAATTTTTGTATTATTTTCTCTAGCTCTGTGAAGTATACTGTTGGAATTTCAATTGGAATTGCATTGAATCTGTATAGCAGTTGTAAGAGTATAGCTATTTTGACAATGTCAGTTCTCCCTACCCAGGAACAAGGGATATCTTTCCACTTTCTGGTTTCCTTTTCTATCTCAGTTTTCAGAGTCCTATAGTTTTCAGAGTAGAGGTCTTTCACTTCCTTTGTTAGGTTGATTCCTAGATATTTCATTTTTCTGGGTGCTACTGTGAAAGGGACTGACTCCCCAATTTCTCTTTCAGTGAGTCTGTTGTTTATGTAGACAAAGGCTGTTGATTTTTGAGCATTGACCTTGTATCTAGAAACACTACCAAATTTGATAATTAAGTCTAGTAGTCTTTTGGTTGAGTTTTTAGGATCCCCTAGATAGAGTATCATATCATCAGCAAATAATGACAGTTTAACTTCTTCCTTTCCTATCTTTATTCCTTTTATATCTTTGTCCTGCCTGATTGCTATAGCTAATGTTTCCAGCATTATATTGAGCAAGACTGGTGACAGCGGGCATCCTTGTCTCGTTCCTGACCTTAGTGTAAAAGGTTTCAGTTTTTGCCCATTGAGTATGATGCTGGCTGTTGGTTTCTCATAAATAGCTTATATTAAATTGAGATAAAGTCCATCGATTCCAATTCTCTGTAGGGTTTTTATCATAAATGGGTGTTGGATTTTGTCAAATGCTTTATCTGCATCTATTGAGATAATCATATGGTTTTTGTCCTTGAGTCTGTTAATATAGTGTATTACATTGATTGATTTACGTATGTTGAACCAGCCTTGCATCCCTGGGATAAATGCAACTTGATCAGGGTGTATAATTTTCTTGATAACTCTCTGTATTCTGTTTGCCAGTATTTTTTTTTTTTTTTTTTGAGACAGGGTCTCGCTTTGTAGTTCAGGCTGGCCCTGAGCTCACTGTGGAGCCCAGGCAAGCCGCAAACTCAGCAATCCTCTTGTCTCTGCCTCCCGAGTGCTGGGATTATAGGCATGAGCCACCACACCTGGCATGCCAGTATTTTATTGAGGATTTTTGTGTCAATGTTCATTAGAGAGATTGGCCTGTAGTTTTCTTTATTTGGTGGGATCTTTCCCTGCCTTTGGAATCAAGGTGATGGTTGCTTCAAGGAATGATTTGGGGAGTACTGCTTCCCTTTCGATTTCATTAAAGAGATTGAGAAGTACTGGTATTAA
>PVIC010018495.1:0-31553 GCA_004025085.1 Thryonomys swinderianus
GAATGGCAGAGCCATCTGTCTAATGGACATAGCTGTAAAAATCCTCAGTAAGATACTGGCAAACAGAATTCAGAAAATCATGAAAAAGATTACATACCACAATCAAGTAAAACTGATACTAGGAATGCAAGGATGGTTGAACACACCCAAGTCAACAGATGTAGTACACTATACTATCGGAGCCAAGTAAAAAACACATAATCATCTCAATAGATGCAGAAAAGCAATTCATGAAGTCTAATATCCATTCATGATAAAAACTATATAGTAAATCAGAACAGATGGTCTTTATTTCAATTTGATAAAAGCCATCTATGACAAACCAGTAGTCAACATCACAATAAATGTACACAACTGAAAGCATTCTAAAATCATGAACAAGACAAGGATGTCCACTGCCACTGCTCTTATTCCATATAGTTCTGTAAACATTCGCCAGAACAATTAGACAAGACAAATTATCATTATTTGTAGATGACATAATACTCTATATAGAACACCCCTAAAACTCCACCAAAAGACTTCTAGATTGAATAACCAACTCAGTAGCATAACTGGAAACAGAATCAACATTCAAAAGTCAACAATATTTCTGGACAAAACTAACAAACTCACTCAGAAAGAGAAATGAGAGAAACCATACCTTTCACTATAGCATACCCTCAAAAAAAAAAAGCATAGGAATCAATCTAATGAAGGAAGTAAAAGGCTGTTACTTTGAAAATTACAGTATTCTGAATCAGAAAGTGGAAAGACATACTTGTTCCTGAGTAGGAAATACAGTGAAAGTAGGCATACTTCCAAAATTGTTATACAGTTTAATGCAGTCCAGATCAAAATACCAATGGGCTATCTCACAGAATTACAAAAAACAATCCTAAAATCCAGGAGAGACCTAGAATAGTAAAAGCAACTCTAGACAACAAAAATAAAACAGTGGGCATCACAATCCCTGATTTGAAATAATGCTACAAAGTAACTGTGCTAAAAACAGCATGGCACTGGAGGAAAAAAAAGGTCCATGGATCAAGGGAACTGATTAGAAGAAGAAACAACTTCAAATACACTCAGCTACCTTATTTTTGACAAAAGGGTCAAGTATCTTCATTGGAAGATAGCTTCTTTAATAAATGAGGCTAGAAAAATTTATTTTCTATGTGCCAAAGATTAAAACGAGACCAGTATCTTTCACCATGTGCTAAACTAAAATCAAAATGGACCAAATATCCAAATATTTAAAAAGAAATGTTCTGCTGGAAGATATGCTAGGCAGAACTCTTAAAGACACTGGTTTAGGCAAATACTTTATGAACAAAACTATTCATGGGAAATACCACAAAGAGTCAAAAACTAGGATCTCATCTTATTGAAAGAGACCACCAACTGAGTGCAGAAATAGCCCTAGTGCAGGGGGAAAAAAATTCCAGCTGTTCTGAGACAAAGGACTAATATCTAGAGTATGTAAAGAAATGAAAATAATTAGACCCTCCAGATTTAAAGATTAAGTCCAACAATGAGCATATGAAATGAACAGACACTTCTCAGATAAAGAAAAAGAAACAGCAAATACATATATAAGAAAATGTTCAACATCACTAATTCCAGAGGTGCAAATTGGAAAATTGCTGAGATGCCATCTCACTCTAGAAAGAATGGCTACCATTAAGAAATCAACCAATAGTAAATTGGGGGGCGGCGGGTTGTAAGGAAAAATGAACACTTATCCACTGTTCGTGTTAGTGTTGACTATTGAAGATACCATAGAGATCAGTGTAGAGATTCCTCAAAAAGCTAAAACTAGAGATTCCATTCAACCCAGCTATTCCCCTTCTTGGTAACCTTCCTGAAAGAATTAAAAGCATCATACCTCGGCATTATATGCACACCAATGTTTATAGCAGCACAGTTTGCAGTAGCTAAATCTTGGAAAAAGCCCAAATGCCCATCAACCAATGAATGGGTAAAAACAATGTGGGTTTTTAAAAATATAACTGGAAAAAAAAATACAATGGAGTACTACTCTGCCATAAAGAAAGAAAAACTTGAGACATTTCTAGCTAAATGCATGCACCTTGAGGCCATCATCTTAAGTGAAATAAATAAGATACACATGTTTAAATACATATTTGAATTATTTCTTTAGTGTGAGAAACTGGAAGTGTAAATAGGAACCTAAATGTATAAAAGATATTGGGAAATGAGGACAAGATGTTCAAATGAGAAAGATAACAAGGGAGGGACAAGGGAGAAAGGGAAGATGGGAAAAGGAAAAAAGGACCATGGAGGAAGGGAGGAAGGAAAAATGGACTGTGGAGGAAAGGAAGTACCATCAGTGGGAAAATGGATTGAGAGCCAATCCATAACGTAATATCCATTATTATTATTATTAAATGGGGGGGGGGTACAGGGAACAAGCCTTGTGCTTTCAAGGCAGGCACCAGAATCACTAAGCCAAATCACCAGTGATGAATACTATTATTATATATATAAAAATGTACCAATAAAATATAAAACATGTTAAAAGAGAAGTGGATCTACCTTGAGGCATGTTTTGAATCAGAACTCCAGTTCTGTCATAAGATCCAGGCTATCTTTCATTTCTGTTTTCCTCCACTCCGGGTTCAGCCTTAGGCATAGTATGATGGCAAGATGGTAGGAATTACCCTTAATACCCACTACTTTAAAAGCAGCGCAGCTGGTTACTCAGTAGTCCTAACAGTTCCCCAGGTTGCATGACATTTGATCAAGCCACAGCTCCTCCCTGAACCAATCAATGTGAGCAATAGCTGCAATGCTCAGGACTGGATGGAATTCCAGGCCTCACATGAAGTAAGAAGTGGGTTTAGACACCTGACACCCAAGATACCCAAGGACTATGGAGGAAAGGAAGTACCATCAGTGGGAAAATGGATCCAGAAGTGGATAGGTAGCAGTTAAACACATCATGTGACCTTGCTAATGCTTGTTTTCTACTCTCACATGAATGACCGTTAAGCACTGAAGGATTTAGCGTCCCAGTCTCCCTCCAAGGTCTGGCCTCAGGAAGATTCCCTGAATGTAGTGGGAATTAACAAAGTTATGCTGAATGAATGAGTGAATGCTGTAGATGTGGAGCCATCAATGGAGCATGAGACTCCTGCTTGTGTTGCATCCATAGCAAAGAGCCTGTGAATCTCATTCAGCTCCATAGCTGAAAAACAGTCTTCAGGCTCCCTTGAAACACAGTGGACAGCCTTGATTATAATTAAATTCTACCTGGACATGGAGGAGGAGGTAAAAATAAAGATGAGCAAGTAGGAAAGGTGTGAAGACAGGAATCCTACCTGAAATTTTCTGCTTTCCTCTGCAGCCTGGAAGTGGAAAGTAACATTAGGTTACAGAACCACCTAGTGGTCAAAGAACATCCATGCCGGTAGGATAGAATCAGCTGCTTATGATTAGAGCTGAATCTGTTGTTCTGGACCTGGAAAAATAATGAACTTCAGACATGGAAGGGTACAGGTATGGTTACTGGTTCCTCTTTTTGTCCTGATTTTGGAAATGCCACTGAGAGCAGAAATTTAAGATAAAACAACTCAGCTATGCCGGCATTTCCTTTTTACTTTCTTATGGATCCAGCACAGTACAGACAACTCATAAGCTTCGGTTGAATGAACATTCACATATCCTGGATGCACACAGTATCGTAGAGAAAGGAGTTATAAGGGAGTTGTGAGGAAATACAGAATTGTCATCTAGAACATAGTTGTGAGTAGCTTGGGAAAGAGGAAATCACGTGACGAGGCTGCAATTTAGTTATCTGTGGAGTATCTGAGAGAACGGGATGGAAGTGAAAGGAGACAGGATAAGAAGGGAGAGACTGTAGGAGAAAAAGGGGGAGAGGAGAAAGAGGGAAAAGGAGGAAAAGAGAGGGGGAGGGGAGGGGAGGGAGAGGGGGAGGGAGAGAAATACAGGTGGGAAACCTATCAGAACAAAAGAGGGAGGTGGAGGAGGAGAAGCTGCTCTGTACATAAGTTGAAGTTAAAGTGGCAGTAAGATATTTTAAAGGAATATCTAGCAGGCAACTCATGACAGGAATTTGGCATAAGGCAGATGCTAGGTTTTGTGATGTGGATTTAGATATGTCAAGAGTTGAATCTAGAAGAGCAGATGAACTGCCTTGGAGGCAGTTATACAATATAAGCAGAATACAAAGCCCATAAATGACTTCTGAGATGGATTCACCGCTTTATTAGATCATTTATTTTTACAATAATGGGGAATTAAATCCAAGGCCCTACACATAGCTAAGAATGGACTTAACATTCCAAACTCTTCACTCTTTCAAAAGGTCTTGGGGAACCCATGCTAAATAAACTCACAGGTGATAAGCTTTTCCAGTCTGCAGTTAAACTCTTCTATACCAAAGGCTAGATGGAACTTACTTGACATTTTAAGATGTAGAGTACTGACAGTTGTTCAAAGCTAGGTATGAAGTGAAAAATCCTTTTGAGATATACAGAAAAAATAAAAGGTTGCCATTTGCCATTTCTCAGTTGTACTCTGTTCAAAAATTCTCAAAGCAGGGCCGGAGATTTAGCTCAGTGGTTCCGGCATGTGCCTCACAAGCGCAAGGTCCTGAGTTCGATCCCAGTAACCACATACAATGCTGGGCATGGTGACTCCCGCCCACCAGCAATCAATACCACATACCACAATGCCAGGTGTGGTGGCTCATGCCTGTAATCCCAGCACTCAGGAGGCAGAGGCAGGAGAACTGCTGAGTTCGAGGCTTGCCTGGGCTACATAGTGAGCTCAGGGCCAGCCTGAACTACAAAGCGAGACCCTGTCTCAGGAAAAAAAAAAAAAAAAAATCTCAAAGCAACTAAAGGCAGAGACAGGAGGATTGCTGAGTTTGAGGCTTGCCTGGGCTACATAGTCAGCTCAGAGCCAGCCTGAACTACAAAGCAAGACCCTGTCTCAAAAAAAAAAAAAAAATTCTCAAAACAGGGCCGGAGATTTAGCTCAGTGGTTCCAGTGCCTGCCTGGCAAGTATAAGGTCCCTGGTTCAATCCCCAGTAACCACATACAACAATACCGGGTGTGGTGACTCACGCCCATCAGCAAACAGTACCACATACCACAGTGCCAGGTGTGGTGGGTCATGCCTGTAATCCCAGCACTCAGGAGGCAGAGGCAGGAGGACTGCTGAGTTCGAGGCTTGCCTGGGTTACATAGTGAGCTCAGGGCCAGCCTGAACTACAAAGCGAGACCCTGTCTCAGGAAAAAAAAAAAATCTCAAAGCAACTAAAATCCAAATAATTTAATTAAAAGTTTTGCAATTAAAGTATGTCCTCATTCTAACTCATTAGTGTTCTTTCCATCTATTTTGGCTTTTGTCTTCACTTGTTAAAGTGATTTTTTAAATCTGTGCATCCAATTCTTACAAAGGAACTCAATCACTACTAAGGGATAATAAAAAAGGTAGGATGTTCGTATCAACTTTGCCCGGAGTCAGTGGGGGAGATGCCAAAGAAGTGTAGCCCAGACCAGTGACCCCAAAGCTTTGGAAAAGTGAACTGGTGAACCTAGAAGGAATTAATGGCAGAACCAAAAGCAGCCTGGCAACTTTTTCAGTGTGAAAAGACCATACCTTTGACACCAACAGTTTTCACTTCCCTGCTTTGTAAATGTCCAACAAAACCAGTTCTTTTTCTCATGTAATCAGACATACAGAAATGGGACATGGGCTGCATTAGGATTAGCTGGACACAGGTGCTGCTTTGGGCAGTGGTGATTCAGGAAAAGCTTTTTGGAAGACATGTTGGAGTAAACATGTGTGTAGTCCTGATGGAGAAGGAGACAGTTTCTCTCTAAAGAATGTGTGTGTGTGTGTGTGTGTGTGTGTGTGCACGCGTGAAGGCATGCATTTTCAAATATGTGTTGCTGGCACAAATTTGGAGAAGTAAATGGAAATATGTGATTATTCTGCGGTGGTGCAAAGATGAGGAAAACAACACTTCTTGTTAAGTAGAAGTCACATGGAATTAGGACCCAGGTGTTTCCTTTCTGAAGGAAACTCTCAACAACACCAGACAACCCTGATCACCATGTAAGCAAGGAAAACGCACTAACAGCAATGCCCAGTGACTCTTAATCAACTCTTAAAAGACTTCTAGTGCTTTACATTCAGCTCATTAAACTACTGAAGGCAGAGAAATGAAAAAGCAGTCATTTTAATTGTTGTGTTTGTGTTGTTTAGCTAACTGCTACAATAATATCATTTGGCTCGTTCTACTGTAATTAATGCAGTTAAGTGTACAAAGTAAACAAATTAGAACTATTTATAGCACTGGAGCCCAAGTTGAAATGAGATATTGCCCAAGTATAATTTTCTATAAATATAGGCTTGTTGATATTCCTTCAAATCATGCCTTCGGCCTTTTAACCCCTCATGTTGTTCTTCAACTGGATTAACTTTCATGAAACAAAGAAAATTCCAACAGTGAATCTTTTCAAACTTATTCTCAGATGTGCATACCTAGCTGTTTAGTTAGGTACTTGTTTTCATTTGAACCAAACTGGGGAAATTGCATAAAGATATTTAACTATATACAAATGTACACTGCCTTTTTTTTAAATGTCTGCAAGGATGTACAAATGAGATTTTACAAGTCAGACCCACAGAAGAAACTCATAACCAAATTTATATGTAAACAGAAGGAATTACACACATGATACAAGAGAGAAAAAATATTTTTTAAAATAACTTTAAACATCAAATCCTTTGCTTAGCAAAAACAACTGAAAATTGCATGTAAGATCACTAGTCTACTGTTTAGGTACATACATACAAGTTTGGTCCAAAAATTATATTCATAATTATAAGAAAAAGAATGTGTCCAAGACCCTTTATGATACTCTTATTTCTGAAACAAGACTTCTACTATTACAGTAACACATGGTGCTATAGGAAACCCTTGCCATTCTTTTGCTCAATTAACACACAAAGCCTCAGGAAGCACTTGCTGCAGTTATCTGAACACCCCCAGGATGAACAAAGAGACAAGAGAGAACATTATCTCAAGATTTCAGCAAAGAAGCTGGCTTTTGAACTCTGGTCATATTACGAAATCTGGACTTTTTTATCATTATATTTTCTGTTGGCAAGTAATGTGCAGAGTTTGGGTAGAATTTTGAAAGTAGTTGGAACAGACTGCTCTTTATGTTAATGTGAACAGAGTGTAGAACAACCCACCCACTATCACTTGTAAGCTAGATCTCTGTTCCTGCATATCTGGTTTTATACCAAGCATAGGTTACCACAGCCACAGCAAAACAATATTCTGTGTTTATTATCTACAAAAGAATACCACACATGCATGTAGGTCTTTGGACACTGCAAAACCATGTTCTATACATGATGTATTTTGGTCATGTGTTCACTGAAAGGGGCAGAGAAATCACTTTGTAGCCATTTCATAAAAAAGTATACAACTTTCTTAAAGCCATATGGTGGGCTAGGGGCAGAGTCAGGGGCAGGTAGAAAGATGTAAGGGGCCAGGTTATTGGTGCCCCAATTACTTTCCACACCTGCTTAGCTGTTGTCTGAGGGAGAAAGCAACACCACTGCAGAACCTAGAGGATTTTCCAGGAGCCCTTTGAACAACATAGGCAGTGTCTGGTAGGGTTCTTATTTTCTCCAAGTTATCATGTCCTCCAGAATTTAAAACTGGAGGAAGAAGTCTCCAGTTAATTTCAGAACTTAACAAATATCACAGATCCAACCCTTAGAGAAATAACCCCCCTTCTAATTTGTTGCCCCCAAAAAGAGCCCTGTGGGGAAAAGGCAAAAATGTAATTCATTTATCAATTCAGTGCTATAGCTATATTTAATTCTTAAGGTTTGCCATTAGATTTACAAATAAATTACAAGGCAGCATGGACACTGTTCAAATACTGCCCTGTTTTCAGGATTTCATGACTACTCTCTGGGACAAACCCTGGCTGTACTCATCATAGCAACATCTCCACAGGGCAAATACTGTGTGTCTTAAATCTAAAATGATGATAAACCTACCTCAATAGCTTATTGACATCTTTTTTTTTCTAATACTGGGAACCAAACTCAGTACCTTGTGCTCACCAGGCAGGTGTGGCAGCATGAGTTACATCCACGGTCCATTTACTGTCATCTTTAAACAAGATACACATGCAGCATATCTGATAGAGGACTTGGCACATGGCAGACACTTGTTAGTTGTTGCTGATTTCACTCAGCAGTGCACTTGCTTGTTTTCTTTGTTGTCTCTTTTTTTTTTTTGAGACAGAGTCTTGGTGTATATTCTAGACTGGCCTTGAACTCATATGTGGTCCAGGCTGGCCTCGAATGCACAGTGATTTTTCTCACCCTACTTTCCCAAGGCTGGGATTTCAGGTGTGCATCATCATGTCCAGCAAAAGGGGGGGGGGTGGCATTTTTAAATGCATATTTGAAGCCATGTTCACAAAGTATGGTGATGCTTTTTTTTTCATTTTTACATATTAATGTTGCAAACTGTCAACTAGGTGAGATAACCATGTAATCAGTGAGTTGGACATTGATATCACTGATTAATTTGCACCTCTCTTCACAAGGGAGGTGAGGCACCAAATGATGATGGCACAGGTCCTACCTTGAGGAGTTGGGACCTTCTTCACTTTCTTCTTCGCTTTGCTAGAACCTCTAGGTTGTGATGCCTTAAAGGAGGCAGAAATAGGTATTTTCATGTGTATTCTCTCATAGACTCTGCTACATCAGAGCCACTCAGCAAGCACCTGTAAAAACTGACGTGGCTGAAGGAAATGAAAAACTGTATGTCCATCAACCTAATTGACTTCGGTGCTAAGAGGCCCACTGGATTTTGTCAACAACAGCACTTTTCATTCTCAGGAATCTTAATTCTATTCTCAGGCCTTTTTCTATTCTGAGCTGATCTTTGTAACTGGAAAAAAGAGAAGGAGATAAAAGGAGAGAAAATATGAGAAAACACAAGAAAGAAGAAAGGAAAGCAAAAAGAGGACAAGAGGAGATAAAGATTTCACTTTTGCTGAACACTTCAACATTCCATAATTTTAAACTAAGATCACTTATTTATAATTTTTAAGTGTATACATCTATTGATTTCTGTATGAAAATACCTCAATGGGACCTGATTTGCCCATTGTAGCTATTTCTGTGAATTCTAGAGCATAGAAAACAGCTGAGCTGCACGGTAAACCTTGTAGCAGCAGATAAACATGGTCCTACAACAATCCGAATTACCTTGCTGAAATTACTTAACCTCTTTGAGCTTCAACTTTATTTTTAAAATATGACTTTACATTAATTCCTGTCTGAGTCAGGGCTCACTAGAGAAACAGATTTAATGCAGGGTGTACAAATATATAAGAATTTGCAAGATTTACCTTCAGTGGCTGCCCAGAGCCAGGTGTGAAGTGCAAAAGGGCTGTCTGTGCGCTGGCGATCTCAAGGGTCCACTCTAAGGCTTGGAGCTCAGCGAAGTGTCCCATGGGAGTCTGTATCACAGGAGGCCAAGGAGTCTTCGAGGGGAGACTGAAGGGTTTGCACACCAAAATGCTGAGGAGTCTGTACCGGAAGCCAGGAGATGACGTCCAAAGTGAAGATTGGAGCTCCTCCGAAGAAATAAAATGGAGTCTTCCTTCTTCTCTCCCTTTTATTACTTTCAGGTGACGTGCCTATCCAGAGCTCATCTTTTCTCTTCAATAAATCCCCTCAGCTGCACTGAGAACTGATTCAATTTCAATTTGGGAGCTTCTTAGGTCAACACAGTGAGCTAACTGTCACAGTTCTCTTCTGAAAATTGTATCAGGACAAGGATACAAAGTCTGGCGTAAGATTCTAGTGAAGCAAAGTAGCAAAGTAGCTATATAAGTTCATAATCTTTGTGAATGAAAAAGATAATTTATGATGCAGTTACATCCCAATAAACCCATTGTGGCTTAAAAATAGCATCAGCTGAAGATGCTTTTAGCATACTCACCCTACCAAATATCAGAGCTCAGCAAGAGTCCGTTGGAGGGCACCTGTTAGTCATGGAGGCTAACTGGGAGGTGCGGGTCACTACTGCCTTTTGGGCCAAGAGCATCAAACTCATCCAAGATGGGCACTGCATATTACTAGCCTAGGAAAGTATCAAAAATTTAAATGCAAAGTGTGGTTTCTACTTGATGCAACTGACTTACCTACCATTATAAAGTATCATCTGTCAGGCATCACTGATTAGGCTTTAACGGTATCAACATCATCATGATGTTGAATAAGTTAAGGTAATCTGGAAAAATCTCACTGTACACATTAGGGGACCTACATTACCAACAGTTCCATTTTCAATCATTAGTTTTAAGTGTGTCAAAAATTTTGAGACAATGTTTCTTTTCTGGTTTTATATTTTTATTGATGTAACATTATATACATATGCATACATATTTATACACAGTATCCTAATTTTCCTTTTATTATTTGGTCCTTTACACATTTATTATTTGGTCCTTAACACATTTCTTATTTTGTCCTCTACAGAAAAATTCTGCTGAACTCTGGTGTGGAAGACAGAAGTCTTCCTCTCCCCAAACAGTGCTAAGTCCCACTGCACTTCTCCTGTGAGTGAAGCAGATGCTGGGAGAGGGTGGGGGGGAGACTGAGGCGAGGAGGAGGGAGGAAATACAGACAGATTTCTGAATAGACAAGATTCTTTCCCTTAAAGGGAGAAAAGGTTTTCTTCCCCTTCCATTCTTTTTCTGATTAAATCAGAAAAAAAATTGCTTTCTGGTTTTCTTAACAGTACTTTCCCTGGATAGACTATAAAAATAACCACTCATTTTACATATGGTTTAAAAAGTCTACCCCTGCTACGTAAACCAATTGAACTTAACAATTTTAAATGTGAAAAGCAAAGTTTGATAATACTTAGATAAAAATATTACGACTGTTTTCTATGGTTTTTCAAAAATCGATAAGAATTGAACCTGAGTAGGCACCCTGGAAAACCCTGTACCCACTTCACAGAAGACACATTGTTTCCATACCATTGTTTGGAAAAAGGAGAAACCAGAAAACAAACGAACAAACAACATAAATGTCCACCTGCAAGAAAACAGATCAATATATTGTCATACATTCAAGGAATACATGACAGAGCTGTACCAAAAGGGCACATAGCTAATTCTCACTAACTTATTGGCCAAAAACAGCAACTTACTTGAGAGTAATGCAGTTTCACTTATATAAAAGTAAAATATAAACTAAGTAATATTATATTGCTTAAGGTTAGACATATATGTAGTAGAAGTAAATGAATGAACTCAAATTTCAGAATATTAGTGACTTGCTGGGAAGACATGAAATAATGCAATTACAATATATGGGGGTATGTACAGTGTTCAACTCTGCATAATGATATTTTCACATTTCAGTGTAGGTGCAGGAACATGGTATGCCTTTTATCTCACTGCTTGTTACATATTAGGATAAATGGAATAATTTATTAATAACTGAGAAAAACTCCCTCCATCATAAAGCACTCACTTTTGAGAACTATGCTGCTTTTTCCTGTACTCTCCATGTTGTTTAAATGGACATAATTTTATTCTAGAGTGGCACAGCTTCTACTTTGTCAAAGCTAGTCTAGCTATTTGAACTAAGAAGATGGCTATTAGACTTTGTGAGAAGAGTCTTATTATACTCCAGGAGGCCTGTGGTAACATAGATAAAAGTCTTTGGTACCTAGAGTGAATCAGTTATTTTATAAGGCTGAGAAAGGTATGGAAGAAGTGAAAGTCTAAGAATTGCTCTAATGGTAGGTAGTGTATCAGACTGTGTCTGGGTGTGATATGCCAGCATTCCAATGCAATTAGTAGGGCAAATTATTTAAAAGCTGAATTTATATTCAGTTATTGGAGTAAAATCTTTTTGTTACATTCATTTTTTCCCAATCATTTCAAGTTTAGAAGAGTATCTAGTGATTAATGAATTGTCTCATTTAACATGTTCATGCCTGACAATAAATGTGCCTGTGCACTTATTTTTCATAAAGAAGATAAACTGTATCTACTTTCATATAGCCTGATAAAATTATAAGAAACATTTTCTTCTTTAATACATAATTGAGATCTTATACCACCTCAGTGGTTATAGAATTGAAATATTTTAAAGAATCTACTAGTTCATTTTATAGAGAAAATCTCCAGCTTAAGGCTAAAATAGGCATTTCCTACTTTCAATTCAAACATATGCAAGAAATGTGTTAAATTTTAGCAATGTAAAAAGAAATGTGAGGGTCATTTTTGTATACTTGTTATCAGATACATGGAATATTCATGTCCCAATCTGAACTACAGAATTAAAGAAAGATGTGAAAATTTGGAAGAAATTTACAGAAGAATTTAAAGACAATCAGTAAAAGAAAATGAGCAGTGGGGAAAAGCTATAAACCAGAGAACATTCAGCTAGTTAAAGAGGAAGCCAACAGCACAACTTTGCTCACAGTGGGCACTTAATGTGTTGGAATTGCATTCAAGGGAAAAACTGAGCAAGGATGAATGAAAAACATTCCTCCAGGAACTGAACCATAAAAATCTCAAGCCAGAGTCTTACTCTTTCCCTTATAAAATTGTATTTAATATTATTTCCCCTATTCCTTACAGAACACACGTTTTATGTATTTTCTTTTTGTTAAACTGAAAATAAAGAGCATGAAATTTGAGATCCAGAATAAATGGTACAAATTCATCTCAGGTCTATATTAAGAGTCCAAGGTTAAAGTTGGAAGAGAGGAAGAGATAGAAACAGGAGACAAGAGGGAGACACAGGATACGGAGGTCAATGATAGAAATCTGACCCCAGGCATTAGCCAAATGTTTCTCCTTAAAATATAGATAAACTGTCTACTTCTTACAGCTTTTTCCATGTTCCAATTCCTTCTGTTCCCATAATCTAGAAAGACACAATGTTAAAAGCCACAATTTTGAATTTTAAAGTCCTCAAATAACAAGATTAAAATCCCAACTGTTGAAACCTTGAAAGCTGAAATCCTGAGAACTGCAATAGCCAATAGAGGGGGTTATGTAAGAGAAATAGGCCAGATTCTGGGCTGAGAGGGTTGGACCTATTACTTTATGAATTCAGCTCATCTGTGCTTACCTGTTACACCCAAGTGAATGAATGCTGCTGGTATACCTGAATGTTTAGTCTTGCAAAAACACGTCATTATTTCCTTTCTTTTTTGAGAAGGGGGCTAGAAAATGTCTGTGGCATTTTTATCAAATAAGATGTAAATAGCTGTCTTTAAGAATTTTAGATATTTTTTTAACTATTATATTTGGGAGCTTATAGTCTTTTGGGAGTTTAGACTTAGGGATTTTGATTTTAGGATTGAAACATTAAGGATTATATCATTTGGGGTTGTTTTATGGGATCACAGCTTGACCATTCTGAATATCATAATTACCCATGGAGACAACACTTTGGAGCAGTGCCAGCAGCTAGAGCACCCTCAGCTCTGGGGATTGAGCAGGTAAAAAGAGTAGATGAAAAACAAATACGAAAGCCTGTTAGTATGTAGATACTTCCTTGTAGTTCCTGTATGGGGACCACAGGTTGCATAACCTAGAAGATGGTGACCTAATCCTGTCTCCAGTAAAGAAAAAACTAAAAGATCCAAACTCTAATTGCAATTTAGAAGATTTAAGTCAGTGGTAAATAGTCCCCCCTCAATATAGGGCTGGGAGATATTTCTAAGGGGTTTTATAAGCAAGTTAATAATTGTTTCAATTGGTTTGTGTTATGAGGCACCTGGTGATGAGTTTGCAGTTTATATATGTGATTCTCTCTTATTTTTGTGATAAAAATAAAAAAGCATTATAACTTTTATGATCAACTATAACCATGTGTAAACACCCTCCAAATCATCAACTTTTATGTAAACTAAAGAAATGACTGCATCTCTTATAGGAAAAGCCAAAACTAAGAAGGCAAAACTGGGTTTAGTGGTATGGGACTGTAACCCCAGCACCATGGGAGGCTGAAATAGGAAGATCACAAATTCCAACCTAGTCTGGGGTTGGGTATAGCTCAGTGTGAAGGCACTGAGTTCAATCTCCAGTATTGCACTCAATCAACCAATAAACAATAGATATAAAAAGATAAAGAGAAGGTAAAAATTAAGCTTGGGTTAAATATGACCTGGTGACAGAGTCACACATATAGGAACTGCCTGAATGGACATTTAAACTAAGGGATATTTAATGACTGCTCCTACAATAATTGAAATATACTACATTTAAACAGTTTAAAAAGTCTTTAAAATACATTCAAAGCAAGTTTATAAACAAATTATAGTGCAGATTATGAACAGACTACAAAAACAAATACCCTCAAAACAACCTATTTCATACAAAGGACACAAAAGAAAGGAAGCATTTTAAATCATTCCACTAAAGGCTTCTATTTTTAGAGCTAAAAAGTTTAGTAACAAACTGCTATCTGTAGACATCTAGATTTGAGGTGTTGATTTTAGTGTTCTTACTATCTATACTAGAATTTAACTCTTGGGAATTTAAATAGAAACAAATTGGGCAATAAAGCATAATTTGAACAAAACTACTGTCAGGTCATGCTATTCCCTTGATCTTATTTCTAGTATGGAGCATTGATACTATTCAAGCACAGTTCAATTAACTATGTTTAAATTCAATGAGTGTGAAGACTCACTTAATGAGAAATTAATAATGAGCACATTTCTGAACTTTTAAAGAAGCTTTGCTGTGACCAAAAATGACTTCCAGAACAATTCTTTTAAATAAGCAAGGAAAAGAACACCTCTTTGAAGTCTTCTCTTCTAATGTGAAAATAATTTGAGGTCTGGGAGTGACCCAATGTGTTTGGCAGGATTCATATCTCACTAAGAAAAGTATGAGAATGCTGACCAGAGTCAAAACCAAGAGTAACGTCTCATGCAATCATGGGTATGATTTTCATATTTCAATAAATAAAAATGTCATAATCTGGGAATAAAACATGCAAGTAACAATGTACCACTACTCAGAATCAAAGAAATGAAAGATCCCAATTGTTTCACAACAGTGGGTTGGTTAAGTAGATTAAACCATTCATATAATACAGTGATATACAGCCATTCAAAAGAATGAAATAAATCTCAAGGTTCTGCACATACAAAGGTGCCCATAATAGATTGCTGAATTTAATAAAGGAAACATGGCAACTGTTATGATGGGTGAAAGAACAAAGGCCACAAATTGTATGGCTTTGTTTACCTGACAATAAGCAAATCTAGAGGTACAAATGTGATTAGTGGTTACTAGTGTACGGGAACGTGAGGATTGAGAGGTACAGGATTGCTTTAGAGGTAATGAAATGTTCTGAAGACAGTGGCGATGCCTGCACACTGTGAATATATGAAAGGCCACTGAACAAGCATCCTTCAAAATGGTCAAATGGTGAATTTTTTGAGGTTTTACTGCAGTGAAACTTTTTTTTCTAAATGTATGTGTATGTATTCCAAAGTGTACAAGACACTAGGGGAGAGAGGGTTTCCATGCATATGGTTTGATAAAATGCACAGCAATCTATATAAAAGGAGTTACATGGAATGAAATGTGGGGTCCACTCAGTTTTGATATTGTGAATTTTTCACCCTTGGCAAAACACTGTTATTTTTTCCTATATTAAACTCTACCCTAAAACCATGCTCTTTCACAGATAAAAACAGACATTTGATCTACCTCCCACATATAAACCACCACACAAAAACTTTTCTCCTACTCATCTGCAGTCAATTCACACCACTACCTCCTGACCACGCCTGTACTTAAACTATGGTCTTTATTGACTGTTTCCAAGTGAATGAAAAAGGATATGCGGCCTTTGGTGCTTGGCCTTTTTGACCTAACACATTTTTGAAAAGTCATCCATGTTGAAGTAGCTTATCAGTGTATCCCTTTGTATTGTTCTATGAAAGTGAGAATTTTTATGTTGATGGTATAATTGGAAAAGGAAATAAAGATGTTCCCATTTTGAAAAATAAAACACAAAATAAAAGCTTTTAGGCACACTGATTGAAGAGTTTCTACCAAGTCTTACAATACTATCAAAGACCACAAAACTGAAAACTACAAGCAAAGGTCATTAAATTTTTCAGACATTCTTCAGAACTGTATTTTAATTAGGAAAAGAGAATCCTACTATTTATTTTTAAGAGAATCAGAGTAACCCAATTAGGTAAAAAAATATCATTTAAAAATATTTTAAATGGTTCCACTATCTATATCATTTTCTCCTTACTCAGTGTCACAAACAGCTAATGTAAACTTGTTAACATATATTCATTCTGTGGCCTGTCAGCAGGACTAGAGCTAGTTTCAAAAATAAAATGCATTTATATATGCAAAGAAAGCCTAATTAGTTAAGTTCATAAAAATGTAATATTTATAACCTAATGTGCTCAATAAAGTATTTGGGCTTTTCAATTAGAACAGTTTTGCATTTAATTAGTCCACCTTTGAATATGTAATCATTTTAATTTATTTGCACAAACACAGGACATTGTGCTCCATCAGCAGATAATGTTCTTCATTAACAAAGATAGGAACTTTGTGCACAGGGGTAAAACAATATTTTATTTGTCATGCAAAATCAGAGCCTTATACTATTAGACTTCACCCTTCAGTTTTCATGGCCATCACTGATTAATAACACATTTTTTGTGTAAATATTTTGCCATCCATAGAAATCAACAATTTATGAAATTTCATTTTAGCTATCACTCAATTATGACATTTATTAATGAACCAATTATTGAAATTCAAGTAATAGAAATATACTACACTTGAAATTTCAGTAATTTGAAGGGTGCAGAAGTAGAGTTTAATTTAAAATTTTTTTTCTTCACTGGTAATATAAACAGAGCCCACTGGACATATGTGGGGATGTGCCTTATTTCAGGCCATTTGAAAACAAACACTACATGCTGACAAGTTAACAACAGATCATTCATACTTTTCAACGCCATTAATCAATTCTTCCTTAAGCATGTTCAAAAACCTGGATCTTACGGCTATTGCTTCTCCTAAGTCTTACATTTACTCCAGAAAGACTCCCTTATTAACTGAAATGCTACAAATATCTTTCTAAAGTACTTGTTTTTGCTTGATACTAAATGTTTCACTCTTGGAGCTCATATTTTGAAGCAAATATTTTAGATATTGATAAAATGCTTGAGAAATGTTTTAATTGTATTTCTAAATAAAGTAGAATTTATAGGCTAGGATCATTTAGAACTTGAAATCTGACATCACAAAATGAGCCACTGGACAGTGAAGACAGATTTAACTTGGGAATTTGTGGATAGGAGTCTTGCACGAGGCAGCATTTTACAGGAAGGTCCAATGGTAGGTAATGCTATGATCTGTACCAGGGATCTGCTACATAGTTTTGCAAACTTTGAGCATTACTTTTTGAAAAGCTAAGAGGCCTGTATGTCTGTTTGTATGTGTGTGTATACTTTCCTTCCCACAATGCAAAGTAAGCACCTCGTCTGAATTGTTACATCAGCTCTGTTCTGTGATACAAGACATGTATCCAAATGTGGCACTGAGTTCCTATAATTTTTGATGACAGAGTTAAAGTATTCTGTAGGGTCAGATTCCAACTACACACTTCCTTTTTCAATCAAAGTTCTAAAGTCTCCCATTTATATTATGGGGTATATAACCTTTTTTGTCAATAATGAACCCAGAGCACATAACTGAATAATTTCAAAGTATGAGACAACTGAACTTACTAAGCTTTGGGGCAATTTTGATTGAACAATGTCTATCAAGGGTACAAATACAAACTTTCAAATCATAATACAACACTACTTAAATTCACTAAGACTGGATGCCAAATGACTTCATTTTACATCTGAAAAATACTCTTCCCACAAATCTAGTTAAATAGTTCTTAAAAATACTAGGTAAATACAGTATCATAAAACATGCATTTCTACTCCATGTGAAAATAACCACATATGCTTGGCATGGACACATGATATACCAGTGTATATCAAACTGCACTCACTGAGCATAAGACCTGGGTAAGGTATGGTTCCTGCAATCTGTCACCCCAGTGAGTTTCAGAATCTTGGTGAACTTTTAAGCTATGTTCAGAATGTTTCTAGTAGGAAGAGTATTTGTGTTTGGATAAAATGGCTCCTCAAGCAAGCCACATATTCTACCTAGGATTTAACTGAAGAAACATTTACTTCAGTGCTAGTAAAAAAAAATTTCACATACTACTTTTTGAGACACAATATACCAGTCTTTAATGTATGCATAAACATGGCCACACATAGTGTAATTTTTATCTAAGGAGAGTTTTATTAAGAGAAACACTGGCTACATATGACTCTAAGCAAACTTTTGAACTCAACTCTTGCATCAGATCCAACTCCACTAAATGGCTTCACAGAGCAACAGTTAAGTATTAGTTTTGTATCTTACTTTGGAACTAAATAAGACAGTGAACAAAAATTTCTCTACAACACGATTTTAAACTAGAAATCATTTGTTGGGGGAGAAGTCAACATATTTAAGAAAACAATCTGGATAATTTGGGAAACTGGGCTGATGAATCAGTGATAAATTTAACCGATAATGTGTAATTTAATTTCCAAGGTATCATCTACCCTATTCTTAAGAACTGAGCATCAATGGGAATCATTCATACACTTGCCATAAAAGGAGCTGTATTTACAAAACAAGTTGGAAAAAATAAAGGTAGTGAATAAAAATACTGTAAAACAATTTGTTAAGTTGAAAACCTAGCCAAAATCTAATGTTTTTCTCCAGCAGACTAAAAAATTAGTGAAAAAAATATGTGATGTTAGAGATTACAAATTGAGATCTCTTTAAGGAATGTTTTATTGGTCTGGAGATTTAGCTCAGTGGTTCTGGCACCTGCCTCGCAAGTTCAAGGTCCTGAATTTGATCCCCGGAAACCACATACAATACTGGGCATGGTGACTCACCCCCACCAGCAATCAATACCACACACCATAGTGCCAAGCGTGGTGGCTCATGCCTGTAATCCCAGCACTCGGGAGGTAGAGAGGAGGACTGCTGAGTTCGAGGCTTGCCTGGGCTACATAGTGAGCTCAGGGCCAGCCTGAACTACAAAGCGAGACCCTGTTTAAAAAAAAAAAAATTTATTTATCTCTTTGCTTTAATGCTTACAAATTTGCTCTAAAAAGAAAACATACTCTGTTTTTCTCTTCAGAACTATTAATATGTCAATCTGGCATTTCTTTTTACTTGACCTAAAGGGGTCTTTAAAAAAAATTTTTCTTCACATAGCATTCCTTTTTCATCACTGAGTTTTGTCCACAATCAGAGGTAGTAGTGTTTTTCTACAAATTTTTTGACAAGCGAGTGTAATGGCGTAAATCAAACAAATTTAAAAAAATAATGTTGTAACTCAAAGTAAATTGCTTTTCATTTAACCTTTTTTAAAATTCCTTAGTAGATAATGTCTATGTTTCAAGCTCAGATAAAATTGGGAGTCAAAATCTGACCCTTGCTGAAGAAAAACAAGACACAGAGAACAGTGGTTTAGTAAAAGTAAACTCAACAACACAGTTAAAATTAACAGGGAACTTTTAATTAATATGCATCAAATGTACTTTACATTGATAAATGCAATACCAAAATTGTGAAATTTTAAGTGTCTTTCTCAAAAAAGGTTAGTGATTATCTTTTTCTTGGGAAAAGTGGAGACCCAACTAAGCATTAATGTGGCCAGTCCAGGTTTAATGAATGCTAATATCTGAACAGCAGTTCACACTTGTCTATATTAAGGTAGACTGAACTTTTCAAAACTGAATTTTAGCAAAAAGTTTTATGAGATAATTTATAGGAATGTTAAATTTTTGAACTGCAAACTCAAAATTCTGCATTGGAAGGTTTTTTTTTTTTTTGGCTTCAGTGTTCCTAACTAGAGAATACAGACAAATTTCTTTCCTAATTCCTAGGAAAAACATTTCTGCAATAAGTCTTGTTTCTTCTTTATTGTATCTGGGTTATTTTTAAGAAAGACTACCAGCTTTGTGGTTGATTTCCCACAGTTAATAAAAGTCTATCAAAAACATTATAATGTAATTTGTAAGGAAAGAAGTTGTTTTTCAAAGGCTGCAGGAAAAGGAAAGAGATGGCATCAAGACTTAAAGCTAGTTACACTGCAGATAAATCCAATATAGTATTCAAAAGTTCTATAAAAATGAACAAAAGATATGTGTTTACTTCCACTGCTCCAATAGTCCACCATAAATATGTAGTACTTTGCTGGTCCAATTTAAGAGTTTGAGGTCCTCTTTGTGTATTTGGCCCACTGATGTCCACAATCCAGATAAATTCCATTCAAAAGACAGAAATGAGGGCAAAGACTCCATACAACAAAGCACAAGGATATGCTACTAAAAGCTGTTGTCCTTCCATGGCTAATGCAGAAATAAAAATCTTGGAAGCAGAAAAACTACACCATCCAATAATTCCAGCAGTTAGAATGATTCCTAACATTCCTCTGTAAACAAAACAAAACAAAAAAAAAAAAAAGGAAAGGGGAGAAAGTGTTATGTAAGTACACTACAATAACTTATTTTAAAGAAAAGTATTTCTAATCTATAGGTAGAAACAATTATTTTCCAAATGCTAAAATTAACCCCACAGTAAATTCAATGATGCTAAGTCATACCAAGATAGCAGCATCCCACCAAACCCCAGCTATGACATCAAAATTGCCTCTAGGCATTAACAAAAAATCCCCTAAGAAACAAAATTCTTTCTGGGTGAGCAACAGTATTTCAGTAAAAAAGTAAATCCTTCACTAAAATCCAAATATTAATCTGTCAGATCTTAAGAAGTAAGTACAATGAAGCTATGTCTTAAGTGAAAATCCAGAGAATTTTTGTTTTAAAGAATACTGGGAAGTCATTATCCTGACAAATAGGAAACAAATAGTTGGTACATGATTTTCTCCTAAATCTTCATTTTAGCTTTCTAAGTGTAACAACCTTTATATATTAAAGCCTAATCATTGCTCTAGCACCAACCATGGAGAGGTACTCGAAATGTTGAGAAATCACCTAGAGATTGCCAATTAAAGAAATAAATTTATACAATCTTACAAACTTGCTAAATACAGAAAATGGATTTATTATTTATCTATTCTGCATATGCCCAAAGGTGTTAAAAAATCTGACATGATCTAATGCATATAAAGGAGGGTAAACATAATTTTAACACTAATGATCTCAAATTTCACATATATTAAAGATCACAACTATTCAATTTGTTATTGCTGTGACAATAGTCAATAAACATGATAAAGTAGTAAAATTCTTCATCACACACAAAGATGGTATAAAAGATTACAAAACTTATTGCCACTTTTACTGTTGATTTTCCAGAAGCATGTAGCACAGTCTTTACCTCCAAGAAGTACTATCTGGTATGTTCATTGAATCAATGATTATCTTAAATAGGTGAGGTGGGTGAATCCTATTACACACAGTTGGTCCAACTCCAAAATAAAGATCAGTACTTACTGTAAAGAAAATATCACTGCAAAGCTGGAAAGTAGGATCATGGGAAGAAGACAGTATCCAAGGACACTTGCCACACAACCAAATGAAACACCTGTCATGCTCATTAAGTTTAATAAACAAAACATTCCCAGACATCCAATTGCACTGATTCCATATACATAGCCAAACTGGATTTTGCCAGCCTACAAGTAAAGAAAAGATAATGGGTTAAAAGGCAAACCTTAAATTATTCTTGACTTTATTTCATCCTAAATGACAAAAGTTATTTAGTTTGTGTGTATCAAAATTTATAGCTGTACACATAGTTCATACAGGGAAGTAAAAGCAGACCAGGTTTCACAGCCTTCTTAAGGTTAAAATATCATCTCTTGATATACAGATACTTGGTTTTCCAGATAGCATCTGAGTTTGGCATAGAACTGAGAAAATAAAGGGACAAAATAATGGTATAATTAACTAAAACAGCTTATTTCTAAAAGGAACTTCAGTTGACTCGTAAGCAAATAAACAACAAAGTGGAAAGCTATTCAAAATGTTTGGATAATTGCTAATAGCATTTGAAAGTACCTATTCCCTCAAAATGCGCTGAGGCAACTTATTCTCCTGGGCAGAAACAGCCATAATCTAACTGTACAACAGATAATATTATTATTCATTTTATATGGGGTTAGAAAAGCTAGGAGAAGAGAAGCCAGGATAATAGGAACCCAAAGGTCTACAGAGAAAAAGAAAGCAAGAGGAATATAACTGAAGATATTTTTTCTTTTATTACTTTTCCAAAGTGCTGGTTTGTATTGTCCTTGAACAAGAAAAAAACAAAACAAAAAAATCAATTTAACAACTTTGCTCTTGTTAATGAAATCATTGAACATTTTTAGGACAGCAGTGATTCAACTGGAGTTGCTTCACTAGTCAAGTTATATGTAAAAGTACTATAGTCAGGTCATATTTTCTGTCTATAGAGAAATGTTCAAAAATGTCTCAGACTTTCCAAATTTTGTCAGGTAAATCTCAGTCTTGAGAATGCCTCTACAAATTCTGATGAATGGAAAAAATATCACTGAGATTTTGGTTGACTCAAAATTTAATTGTCATTTAAATGTGTGGAAGGTTGACAAAGTTTAGTTCGCTTATTAATTTATTCAAGGAGAAATTATAAAATCTCAGTCACTCACATAGTGTTTGTAACTTTTCAAAAGATTTTCACACAGTCTATCTTATTTAATTTTCACAACAATCCTGTTAGTGAGCAGCATAGATTATGATCAAAGATAGATGAAGGATTGCAAAATTCAGGGAAGGACAAAATAAGAGCCCTGAACTCAAGCCCAGCCCCTCTATACTAAAGAATTCCATCTTAAATCAAACAAATACAATAATTATCTTTATAAATTCTTTTCATTTTCAAAGTAACTTTAATATTCTTGGGAGGCAGAAGAAAGAGAGAAAAACCTGTTTTTGTTTTAATGCATCATAAGTTAAAATATATAGAAAAGTAACTATCAGCAAAACATGAAAACACTAACCATTAAAAAAATAAAAATGACATTTTTATTAAAACAAAAGGCAACTGGGGAAAAATATTGTCAACCATTGAGAAGTAAAAAGAGAACACTAATGAGATACTGTATTATTTATTTGATTTTTTAATTCTTGTGCTTTCCCCAATAACTTCACTTCTTAGAAGTTAGTTTTGAAATATGCTATGTGGTACTTACCAAAAACTGATGGAGAAGTGATAAACAGGTGTAAACCCATCCAAAACCCATCAAAGACATCAAGTATGAGCATAGTTTCAAAAAATGGCTTTTAGTGAAATACTTAAAAATTGTTTTCTTTTCATTTAAGACCTATTAAATGGGCTCCCTAGAAGGGGTCCCTGTCTGTGGTCTTCTCTACATCAACCCTTCTCAGTTCCAAGCAGTTAACTGATACCTGCGCCCTTTCTCCACTAGCTACAGTTAGGGATAGTACTGCATCTAAGAACTTTATAGACATTTAATTCAGTCAAGTATGTTAGGGGTTCTGATGTAGGAACAAGTCATTGTTGGGTGTGCTTGCTTTTCCCTCAAAACATACTTACATAAAATAAAAGGGAGATATGTTGGGAACAATCCTGTTTGGAAGAAATAATTGGAAGGTCAAAATTGACCAGGCTTTCCAGGTACAGACGGACTTTGGACTCAACTCACCTTTGTCTCTGCTAATAACAAAGACACTGGTGGTCGCACATGCTGTGATATTTCAGGGTGGAACTACATCATTGCCAGTTGAGTGTCCTGCCCTTCGGAATCTTCATCTGCATAGCATCTCTAGGACTATTGTGGGTGTCTGCCCTGTCCTTGGAGTCTGTTACATTTTGCTACTCTAGAGGTGCTGAATAAAAGGTGCACAGGCTGGGGCCTGGGGTTTTTTGCTACCCAGAGTAACATGGGTCAGGCCCAAGCTCAGCTTCTCTAAGCCTCAAGAACAAAAAAACAAAATCAAAACAGAACAAAACAGTTTTCTAATCAAGCACTGAGAAGTCAAATTAAAATCTTACCAGTAACAATGTGGCTCCAAAGGCAAGGCAAAAAACCATTGGTCCTGCCAAGTCGGTTTCATTCATGATGCTGCCATCTGCTGCTTTTAACGGATGCAGCACTGTTAGTGTTTTTTGCCAGATGTGGTCAAAATTGATACCTAACTCTAGAAGAAGAGAAAATAAAAAGTCAGCTTAGATTTGTGACATACCTTTAATTTATCAAAACCTATGATGGAACAGGAGACACAACAAATCTTCTAGAATCAACAGATCTAGCAATATTAAATCATAAGCAAAAAGTAACATAGTCCAGGTTAACAGTAAGAATTCTTCACCTGAGGCTGTAGGAATTCTTGAGGACCCCATGCAATTATATACAAAACCACACGTTTCCATGCACATGTGTATATTTATCTGGAGAATATTCACATTTCAATAGATTTGCTAAGTCCCACCCAAAATTCAGAACAACTGCTTTACAGGTGTTAAAATACAATTTGAAAACTTTTTTTTTTCCATATCAGGGATTGAACTCGGAATGTTGTGCTTGCCAGGCAAGGGCGGTACCACTGAGCTACATACCAGGCCCTTGAAAACATATTTTTAAGCGATGTCACCAATTTTGTTAATCTCTATGCAGGATAATCAAAATCACACTATTTCCTTGCACTTTTTCCACTGATGGAATTTAATAATCTGATGTAAAAGTCAATATTCACATTCAGACATATTACCAATTTATTTATTAAAAAGTCTAATTAAAAATTTAGAACCCTCCAGCCGGGCGTGGTGGCTCACGCCTGTAATCCCAGCATCGGGAGGCAGAGGCAGGAGGATTGCTGAGTTCGAGGCTTGCTTGGACTACATAGTGAGCTCAGAGCCAGCCTGAACTACAAAGCGAGACCCTGTCTCAAAAAAACAAAAAAACAAACAAACAAAAAATTTAGAACCCTCCAGCCCAACGTAATGTGCACTCTTCAAAGTAAGTAAAAACTATTTTGTAAGGCCTTCTTCTTAAAGGAAAGCACAATCTCACACAAAAATATATTTTCACTGACTGGATGGATACTATTAAGTACAGGCTGAACATGTATATTTAGAAAAACCAAAATTTTGTGAACATCCATACAAAAGTTTCAGTTTTTAGACGTTTTGGATTTCTGATTAGGGATGCTATCACAGTGCAGTCTATAAACATATTCCAACTTAGTAATAATTCAAAATCTGAAAAACTTCTTCTGGTCCCAAGCATTTCAGGGTTTATTCAACCTGTATTATGAAATGCTAAACCAATCCTACCTTCTAGTAAAGGTGGCTCATCTTCAAAACTGTTTCCATAGAATGGCTGAGGTGCAGCTGTAGTATACGGCTGAGCTGGCTGGAAAATTTGCCCTGTGTATGGCTGTTGTGGCTGCATCATGTCTGGAGGGACAAATCGGCCTTGTTGCGAGTAATCATAGCCAGCATATTGTCTATAGAAAAAAAGGAAGTTAAATTTCTCAGAAGTTTTCTAATACCATGATAATGGTATCCCTTTAATTCTTAATTTTCATTTGATTGCTACAGAATAGTAGGATACCACATTAACTTGTTTATAAATGGTGAGTGACTGAAATTACTGTGATGAAGGTGAGTATAGTGAAAAATTTCCTTGTGGAGAACTTAAGGAATTTATAACTATACTTTTAAATACTTGAAGTCAACAAATAAACTTAAACATTGTTTATTTTTCTTCCATGGTGAGGGTATATGCAATATATAACAATATGTTATGAAATAGGCTTACAGCCTAAGACAATGAATGGAAAGCTTTGGGTGTAGATCTTGTACCATAAGTTAAGTAATTTTCCACTATAATTTGGATATTCACTTAATCACCCCCTTTTACTCTTTTTAGTACATCATTTCTTACGGGGGGGGAAGATCTCTCAGAGTTTAAGAGTCATTTATTTTAAATAACAATGTGGAAAATTAAACTTCTTTGTGAAAACTTTCTGAATATGATATTATCAGTTTACCTTTCATTTGAACAGTGCTTTAAAATTTTCAAAGTTGCCGGGCGTGGTGGCTCATGCCTGTAATCCCAGCACTCGGGAGGCAGAGACAGGAGGATTGCTGAGTTCGAGGCTTGCCTGGGCTACATAGTGAGCTCAGGGCCAGCCTGAACTACAAAGCGAGACATTGTCTCAAAAAAAAAATTTTTTTTTTCAAAGTGGTTGTGCATCTACTGTATCATTTGACTAACAGTGAATGCTGTAGTTAGAGGAGAGGCATTTACTTTTATATGTTTTTATTAGTATAAGTTTGCAGTATATGTTTTCATCGTTCTGTGGCATTAGTACATGTGCATGACACAGCTTAATTCCTGTTTTCACTCCCTTCCCACTTTCTCCATCTCTTGATTCCCTTCCCATCTAAGAAAGATCTATCTTCCTAACACAGCTATTTTAATGATAAGAGAGAACACAAGGATTTTGAAGGTACATCTTTGAATACTTGTTACATTATATTCTGGGAAACAATACTTATCAATTAATGGGATTAATCTAATAATATAGTAAAAAATACAGATGTAAAACATTTATTTAAAACTAAAGTACTTTTAAAAATCAGAACACTAGAAGGACCGGAGATTTAGCTCAGTGGTTCCAGTGCCTGCCTCGCAAATGCAAGGTCCTGAGTTTGATCCCTGGTAACCACATACAATGCTGGGCATGGTGACTCAATACCACATACCACAGTGCCAGGCATGGTGGCTCGTGCCTGTAATCCCAGCACTCAGAAAGCAGAGACAAGAGGATTGCTGAGTTCAAGGCTTGCCTGGGCTATAGAGTGAGCTCAGGGCCAGCCTCAACTACAAAGTGAGAACCTGTCTCAAAAAAAAAAAAAAATCAGAACACTAGAAACTCTTCAGTCTATCTCTGAAAGATGTGTAGCTCTCTTTTGGAAAATGCAAAAATATACTGATATCCATTAATACTGAAATTTTAAAATTAAAATTTATTTTTAAATAAATTACACATCAGTAGTAAAAAAGAAAATTAAAATGATGTAAATGTTCTTGTGTACACAATCATTTTGGAGGTTCCAATTTGATTCTCAGGAATTATCAAACTAGTTCAAGTTCAATCCATGTTTTAAAAATATTACTCATTTTTCTAACTCTGCAATGTAGAATCACTGCTGTATTATTTTAATAGAAAAAGACTGAAAAAATAGGTACCAAAAACCTATTGTGATATAAACATACAAAAGATTGTTATATAACTATTAAAAAGAATGAGGCAGCTTTATATATACTAATGAAAATGACAATCAAAAAGTATTCAGTGAGAAAAAAAGAAAGCATACATATATTGGGGGTGGGGAGATTGTAGGGTAGGTAGGGAAATGGGTATAAATGAGAATTTACTCATATCATATACTAGTACAAATTCTCAATGTTGAGTGTGACTATAATGTGTATTTAAAATGTACCAATAAAGAACTCAATTTAAAAAAATTTAGTGAGAAAAAAACAATGTTTAAAATAGTATACATTATACATAACTGTTGTAACTGTTTTTAGGAAAATAAACACATACATATACACATGATTGTATGTACCAAGGATCACTTAGAATATAAAGTAACATCTAACTGCGGTTACTGCCATGTAAAGGAACTTGGAAATAGAAAAGAAATACAAAAAAGTAAATTTTCACATTATAAACTTTTGTACCTTTGAAATGTGTGATAGATATTCATTACATAGTGAAATTGGTTAATTCTAAAACAACTTACATGCAATATATAAGTATCTTAACTGAAAATTTATAGAACAATCTTTTTGCATATTACTATTTGTAAAGCATTCTCTTGTCAACTTGAATTACCTTTTACTATCTTCACTACAACTATCTGAAATAGATACTATTGTCTTTTTCATTATAAACATGTGCAAATTGAACTCTAAGTTAAAATAATTACTCAGGTTGGGCATGACAGCTCACGCCTGTAATCCCAGCACTTGGGAGGCAGAGGCAGGAGAACTGCTGTGAGTTTGAGGTTGGGCTGAGATAGATACATAGTGCATTCAGGGCCAGCCTGAACTACAAAATGCAACCACTGTCTTAAACAAAACAAAACAAAACAAAACAAAACAAAACAAAACAAAACAAAACAAAACAAAACAATAATAATCCTGGTGGTGACAGGATTCAAAATGAGAGTACTCTTAGTATATGTACTGCTGAAGCGAGCACCAAAATGAGACTACTCTTTACAGCTGTAATAAAAATCACTTCAAAATCCTATCTTATGAAGATATTTATAATGTTCTACTGTGAATAGGTATTTTTCAGTGTTTACTGTACGCACACATTCACCTACACATGTACACTGTGCTCCAACAGGGCTACCTAGTTGAGCTAGGATAAGAATTAACATTGCCTTGATTAACACAATGTACTATTGTGCCAATCTGTTGGAATTTATTAGTCTGAAACCACAAGACAAGTTTCATAAGGCAGTTTCTGTAATCTCTTTAAATAGACTGTATTTTATATTTGGAGAGGTAAGAGAAAGAAATGTGCATTGACTTAGAATAGTATTGAGTCACACTTTTTTGGTCTTAGGGCTGCTTTCTATTCTTAGGGTGCATTTAAACTTCAACGAGTTTTTGTTATGAGGGATATTTATCAATATTTACCATGAAATAAATTATGTATTTAATAATTTTAAATACTTATTAGTTCTTTTAAAGTAATACACTTATATTAGAAAGATCACATTTGTTAACATAATTACTAATAATATCAGAAAAATGGTTAATTACCAGATACTGACAATTTCAAACTGATGAATACAACTTTTCCAAAATCTTTGTCTAAAACATTGACCAGCAGAGGCACACTGCTAGTTTGTTTTGAAGTTAACACCAGCTTATTCATTTTTGAGAACATATATGGTAAATACTCAAAATCTAAGTGATCAGTTTCTCTGTCAGTTGTTATTATGGATAAAAAATGGTCTTCGCAAAAAAGCAGCTGGTTCAGCTTGCAACTCAACTTGCACATGTGGTTTTCTTAGTGATATCATTACTTCACTATGGAAAGGAGATGCTTTATGACTGTTTCCAACTTTGTCACACAGAAAAAGACCTGTTTACTTAAAGGTCCAGATTTAACAAAATAGCAATTGTTAATTCTCCATTAAGGGAATCCTTAAATGAAACAGACTCATCTATCCTCCATCAAATGTGACCATGAAAACAATATGATGCTACTTCCTTGATTCATACTAAGGTATTAGCAGTTTTACCAGCCACTGGTTTTACAATTGCAGTGCAAATGTTAACATAAAAGAGTAACTTAAGAGTATAACCCAAAACAGTACAGAATATGTTAGTATTATTATGAAATGAACTTCTGATCTCAAAAACTCCCTGAAAAGTCTCAAGGGTCCTAGAATCTGCTGAGGTATGCTGAAGTATACTGAATTAGACACATAGATTTCAAGTAAGGAATGGAAATACTTCAAGTAAATGTTACAAAGGTAGCATCTAAAACGACATACTAGCACAAAAATAGACATGTAGACTAATGGAAAAGAACAAAAACCAACCCAATGCACCTACAGCCATTTGGTTTTTGACAAAGTCAAAACATGTATTGGACCATCAACTGGAACTGGATAAAGAAGAGATGTGTTTTTTAAAAAATAAAATGGAGTATTACTCTGCCATAAAGAACAATAAGTTTAAGTCTTTTATACTGAAATGGGCATACCTTGAGGACATACTAATATGTGAAATAAGTAAGTCACAGATATGTAAATACCATATCTTTTCTCTGGTATGAGAATCTGTAGGTGTAAATGAGTCCTAGAAGTATGATAAATTTGTGAAATAGTAAATAGTCAAAGGGAAAGGGGTAGGAAAAGTAATGAGGGGAAATAATAAATATGATTAAAAAAAGAGAAAGCATATGTAACTAGGGGGTGGGGTGTTGTAGAGTGGGTAGGGATATGGGTAAAAATGAGAATTAACTCATGTCATATACTGGTACAAACTTCCCAAGGCTGACTGTGATCGTGAGGTGTATATAAAATGCACCAAGGCAGAATTCAATTAAAGAAATATGCATTAGAGAAGACAGCTTCTTTAACTAATAGTCCTGGGAAAACTGGATATCCTCTTGTGAAAGATCTAAAGTACACCCCATATCTCTCAATCAGTACAGAAACCAGAACAAAATAAATCAAAAACCTACACATAGAAACTGAAACATTCAAAGTGTTAGGATATAGAAACTGAAAGTTTCAAAGTGTAAAGTAAACCCCATATCTCTCAATCAGTACAGAAACCAGAACAAAATAATCAAAAACCTAGACACAGAAACTGAAACATTCAAAATGTTAGGATATAGAAACTGAAACTTTCAAAGTGTTGGGAAGTAACATGAAGGAAAGGCTTGAAGCCATAAGCATAGGCAAAAACTTCCTGTACAGAACACCAATAGCAAAGGAAATAATATCAAGAATCAGCAAATGGAATTCAATTAAATTCAAAAGCTGTTCAGAGAAAGAAAAAAAAAAAACCTCAGTGGCCAAAAAAATACATGAAAAAAATGTTTAACATCTTTAGCCAATAAGAAAATGCAAATTAAAATAATTTTTGAATTCTGTCTTACCCTAGTCAGAATGGCTATCATCAAGAACACAAAAAACAACCAATACTGGTAAGGATATAAAAAAAGAACCCTTCTTTATTGTATTGTTGGTAAAAATGTAAACTAGTAAGGAAATGAGTGTGGAGATTTTAAAAAATCCATTAGAAAAAACAACATTTAAGGGCTAGAGATTTAGCTCAGTGGTTCCAGTGCCTGCCTTACAAGTGCAAGGTCCTGAGTTCAGTCCCCGGTAACCATATACAATGCTGGGCGTGGAGACTCACGCCCACCAACCATCAATACCGCATACCACAGATGCTGCCCGTGGTGGCTCACACCTATAATCCCAGCACTTGGGAGGCAGAGACAGGAGAATTGCTGAGTTGGAGGCTTGCCTGGGCTACATAGTGAACTCAGGGCCAGCCTGAACTACAAAGTGAGACCCTGTCTCAAAAAAACAACAACAACAACAACAACATTTAGCCTAGTTATTTCTTGGGTATATTCCTGAAAGACATTATACTATAGAAAGAGATGCATATCCATATTTACAGTGGCACAATTCACAATAGCTGAGCTCTGGAAATACCTTTGATACTTGCTAAGAGATAAATGAGTAAAGAAAATAGACACAACAATATTTTTCAGGAAAGAAATCATATTTGTAGGAAAAAGGATGGAACCACAGTCCATGATTCAAGTAAAGTACACATAGTCAGAATGTTAAAAGATTACATTTTCTGT
>PVIC010018496.1:0-31518 GCA_004025085.1 Thryonomys swinderianus
CTGAGTTGGTATTTGACAAAGGCGGGCAGTTGAGCACAGTGAACGATTTCACCCCTCCCCCGACCTCTGCTTAATAACAGTTATGAATAGATTTTACTTTCAACCATAAATCACGGGGGACAGAGAGGATGCGGCGGTGATTACAGGAGCGAAGCGTTTAGAGGCAAAGCTAGGTCGCATCCAACAAGGAAAAGCCCAAGAGCACCCATCTATCCGCAGAGCCCCCGGGGTCCCAGGACCCCTGAGCAGCTGGGCCGCAGGGCGACCCCCCAGAGGCCCAGACGCCCGCACAGCCTCTGCCGCTGCCAGCCCTGGTGCCCAGGCTCAGGCCACCCCGTGGCGGGAAGGCCGCTCCGCCCCTGCCGGGAGCACGAGGAGACCCTGCACCACTGGGCCCTCAGCGACCTGAGCCCCCCCCTGAGGCACTGGGGGGCCAAGAGGGAGGGAAGGAGCTGTCAGGGCTCTTCATCATCAGGGACTGCGCGGCTGGACGGGAACCGACAGAGGTTAAAACACCTGAGTAGAAGATGGAGGCAAAACAAAGAGCAAAAGTGTCTTAAGCGAGGAGGTGCTATGCAGAAAAAAGGAATATAAACATGTGCAGCTGATGCTACGTGTGGAACGTTACATATATATATATGCAGACCAAGAGATACATATTATGAAAGGATCCGCTGCTATGCAGATAAAACTATAATTATATATTTAACGTATATGAGACATTATATGTATATTTATATATGCAGAGCAAGAAATGAGGATGTAACAAAAATATACCAAAGGCTAGAAAATATTCTAAGGTATAAAATAGCAAGATTTCTTCAGGGCGCCTGGGCGGTGCCCCGAGAGAGAAGCGTGGGAGTCGTGGGGCGAGCGGAGCGGTGTGCCCGTCCACGCGGCGGGCGGCCCCCAGTCCCCGAGGCCCACGCGGGAGCGGTGCCCAGAGGGGGCGCGCGTGAGCTCTGCCCGCCCCCGCCCTCAGCGCGCCTGCTCCGTCTTCTGGTGGGACCCGAAGCCCCACTGCTGGCCTCTGCCAGCGCCGGGTGCTGAGCCTGCGGGGGCGGGCGGCGGGGCCTCCAGCTCCACTGCCCCACGGGTCCGCGAACCGTGACTCGGTCTGGGGTGCTGTTTCTGTGCACACCCCCCAGCAATAATACCGGTCACGTCTGCACACGATCTATCTGTAGGTCCAGCCTTACGCAGTTATTCGAACCTGCAACGCTGTCATTGCTCAGTGGGCTGGAAGCCCCACCACGCACGGCCGCACGCGTGTGCGCCGCGCAGGCTGGGGCGCCGTCCCTGAGTGTGACCCGACGGGAGAGACGAGAGACGGCCCTCCGCGGCAGCTGGCGCGCCCTGCAGCCCGGCGCGCCCTCCGGCTAGTCCAGGTCCCTCAGGGCACAGAGAGGAGCTGTGGAAAAGCTCCCCGCGGCTCGGCGGGGCCCTGCACCTGAGACTCCAGGCCTGCGGTTCTGGCGTGAGAAACCACTCGTGCGCAGTGGAGGGGCGACGCGTTCCGACCCGCGGGAACCCGACAGGGGGCCTGAGAAGCAGCGCCATCCTCGCCGCCCTGGGCTGCGGAGAAGCCCTGAAAAGCATCTCAAGACAAAGTGCTTGTCTCGCCGGGCTCTGTAATGTGTTGAAAGCCAGCATGGGGGCACCTGTGGCACCTGCGGCAGAGGAGGCTCTCGGGAGAGTCCTGGGAGCCCCCCGGGGCCAGGGTCCCGCAGGAGACGCCCGGGCTCCTCCCGGAAGCGTCAAACGCCAGGACGGAGAAGGGACCGAGCGCCGCCTCCCCAAGCGCAGACGAGTCTGTGGAGAGCCGCGGAGCGTGGCAGGAGCCGGACAGGCACAGCCGCCTCCTCCCGCGGCCACCGTGGGGCCACGGGAGGGAGAGTCCGGAGATGACAACGGAGCGGGGACGCCGAGGGGCTTGGGTGGCACCGGCTCCCCGACTCGAGCTGGGACAGCGCCTGACGGCGTCGCTTCTAACCCCCGGCTCCTCTCGGCTTCTGAGCCGCCCCGAGTGTCTTCCCGTCTCATCCCAGCCTCCCTCACCTGGAAACCTCCCGGGAAAATTAGTCAAACTCTTTGTCCCCCCGAACCTGTGACGCTCCCACACCTTCACTCTAACATGTATAAGGTGCACGTTTTAATTATCCAGCTGTGGCCTTCCCAGTAAGGCAAGCTTCTGACAGCCAGCGCGTCTTACAGCTCCCTTCCTCAGGCACATGCCTCCTGCGCGGGTCACCAGGGCATCAGTGGGCACCGGGGGTGCCCGCGCCTGGGCCAGGACGCGTCACCGATCACTGCAGGGCTCCCTGGCAGGCTGCATGCTCCAGCTGGCTCCTAACGCAGGAACAAACACCCAGCATGGACGGTCTTGGGGTACAGAAGACTGTCTTGGGGGTACAGAAGTATTCTCTGTGACATTTCCCCTTTAAGGAGCATCTCTGCCGACATTTGCACAGTGCAGTCCTGGGGAGACTTGGGATGCGTGTAGGCTGCTGACCCCTCTTCCCTCCGAGGTGTTGTTGTGCAGAAACCCCAGGGGGACCCCCAGGAGCCTGGAGGGAGAACTACTCACCCCAGTGTGCCCGGCACGTCTGTTCTCGTGGGGAAAGTCCATATCCCGGGGAGCCCTGAGATCCAGAAACCAGGGGTGAATCGTTACCCCAATACACCCTTCTAAGGCTCTCTAACGAGACTCCTACATGTCAGCGAGCACTGTCCACCTTCGCCAGCCGGTCTTGCCTGGAGTTCACGCGCGGTCCTGAATTCAGGCGCTCAGTGTGTTTCCGAGAACAACACTCACGCCCAGCTGGCTGCAGGGGTGACCACGCCCAGCTGCTCCGTGACTTTGTGCGGCGCTCGGCCTGCGGGATGGCACTATGGGCCCGAGGACTGAGAGGGGCTGGAGCCCTGGAACTGTGAGGGCCGAAGGTCCCGACCGGGACACAGCCCAGGATCTGACGAGAGCTATGGGAAATAAACAAAAATGACGCAAAAGCGGGATAGGGACCTACTGTGGTCCTGTCGCCTAGGAGAGGGAGGACCGGAGGAGAGACCAAGCTTTACACGCAGACAGGAACCCCAAGGACAAAGATGTCATGAACGGAAAGGCTCCTGAAGCTGACTATCCCCGCGCCCCAGATCGTACTCCCCGACGGTCTAATCCAGCAGCCAATGCAGCCCCATCGTTTGTCTCGGCTTTAGCCGGACTTAGGATTTAATGTTGTCTAAGTGATGTTTTTCCTAAGGTCAAGATCACGTGTGATTTGTCTTCACGCTCTTGTTGTTAGACCACCGCGGGGCCCGTTGTAGACCAAAAATAAAAAATGCCTGAGGAAGAAAGGAAGAGAGTGAACAAATAAAGGCCGGTTTGGTTTTAGCCAAAGTCACTGGGGACGGAGGGAAAGCGGGGCCGCAGTTGGACAGTGTTGCCGGGGAAACCCGGCGCCAGCCCAGACGCAGCGCGTGGGGTATAACAGACCTTCCTCGTGCACCAGGAAGGAAGCCTTGCGAGGCCTGCTGCCACACGGTAGTTCTAGCTCCATTTCATGGTTCGGGGACTTCCACAGAGAAGCTTGTTCTGAATGAATATTCTAGAGAACTCCTTTCTAAAAACCACTGACAATTCTCAGGTCAGGTCCAGGGCGAGTGAGGCTCGAGTTCCTGCACAGACGAGCTGCAGACCCCGCACTGACCTGCACCCCTCGTTCCCCCCGACCGCAGAGGAGGAAACACAGCAGCGCACTCCGCATCTACGCGAGGCGACACGTGAGGATCCTGCGGCTCTGACAGGACAGACAGGAACGCAGCCGTGGAGACGGGTGGGCAAAGGCGGCCTTGTCAAAGGTGAGAAATACGTATACGCTTTTGAGAACGATGCGGGGCCACGCCGGAACTGCAGGACAGCAGGTAGTGCCGTCAGCCTGCACAGAGCCCACGCGGTCCGTGCCGTACACGGCCGCCACTAACCAGCGCCCCTTTCTCCCGGGGCACCGTGGCACCGCAGTCTGCAGCTCTCTGGAGTCTGGCAAAGTCAGGGAACGGGGTTCTGGCCCGGGGGAACGTGACACGGGTCACGCGGATGCTTCCAGACCTGCACACAGCTCTCTTCCTGTTCTCCGTCCTCATCTCCAGGACGCACAGAAACCCGTGGAGAAATCTCCAGGCCAAGGTGGGGGCAGAGCCACAGAGGAAGGGAGGCCACAGCTCCCAGACACCAGCAGGGTGCATCTGCGTCTGCAGCCAGCACCCCCACACACGCGGGGCAGCCCAGCGACAGACACGTGCTCCGGAGCACCAACTTGCCTTTGGTTTTAAATTAAAACTTTGTAACAAAAATTCCAGACGTCTTTAAAAGAATCCTCGCCATCAATTCCCAGTTACAGGCTCAGGAATCCGTCACTGCTTATTCTTTAGCCGCCTAAATAAACATGGATGAGACGCTGGTGTACCTGGTGCGAATCACCCAGTAACCGGGCTTCAGCCCTGATCGAACCTGGAGAAGCCGGTGTCAGGAAGAGGTACCTCCCTTGCTTTGTGATCTGCTCGATTAGGAGTCAAAATCTTTGTCAACGTAAAAGCTTTCATGGTAGGAAAAAAATCATTTCTTTTTCTTTATGGGTCATCTACTCTTTTGCATGTTAACAAGAGAAAGCCAGAGTGAGAAAGAAAAACATTCTGACATTTACTCTAATATGTGACTCAAAATAAATATGGATGAGTCTCACTTTGCTTCTCCCCACGACTGTGGGGAGCGTGTGGCCACAGCAGTCTGCCCTGCAGGAGCCACCAGCCCATGCTGACGCCCACCCCATGGACCCTCCCTGTGGAGCAGAGGGCTGGTCCGGCCTTGCTCGGTGAGGTCATCTGATGCTCGCTGCAGACAGCATTTCAGGATCCAATGGAAGCAGCATTGAAAAGGCTGGGGAAGATGTTTAACGATCGCATGTGGTTTTTAACTCAGTTTTTTGCGCTCTGGGAAGCAATGGAGTATCTCCCCTCTGATGCCTTGTGCTTGGGGCGGGAGGGGTGTGGCGACATTTCAAACTCACTGTAAATGGCAGTGAGCCTCAGCCTCATGATTAAGATCACCAGCTCTGGATGTAGACGAGTGATGTACATGCCTAACCTCACCCCTCCCTTGCTCCGTGAACCAGGTTAACGTTCTTTCCTTCCCCAAACGTCAGTGTCCTCACTTATCAAATGGGAAAACCCAACACCACTGGGTGGACTCGGTAAGATAAGACAGCGAGAAAGCGCCATGCATGGCTAACAGTGAACACCTCTCACTGATAATTAATCTTGATGTGGAAACTCTTAGATGTCTCTCTGCCCTTAAATCCCAGAGTGGCATTGCCACTGGGCACTTCCACTTGTATAGTCCCCAGGAAAAGGAGTTAAGACCATTGTGAGGGGACTTCCTTCACTCTCCCTTGTGCCGAGCATCTGCAGTAGGCCGTGGATGGAGACACAAGACACTGGTGTCCTGTACTGACCCACAGAAACGCATACCAAGGCTCCGCAAAGTCTTTCAATGCCTTTTTCCCCCAAGGCCTAACCAAAATGGCACCTCTGGCCACGTGACCAACTAATCCAGTTCCGGTGCCCCAACTCCCTTCACTCTGAAAGTTACGAGAAATCTCTCTTTGGCTAAATACCATAGTGAAGAATAAAGTTCTCACATGCCCAGAATGCTCAAGAATGCTGAAAAATTTCTATTTCCTTAGTGGCAGTTTTAGGTTCATAGCAAAATCAAGGGCATTCAGCTGAGATCGCCCATGCACGCCCTCCACAGCCTCCTGGCCAGCACTGCCTACCCGAGTGGGGCTTCTGCTGTGCATCACCACCACCTGGGAGTCCACACTTTGCCTCCAGATTTGCTCCTGCTGTGGACACCTGTGGGCCCGGACTCCTGCAGGGTGACACGCATCCGTGAATACAGTGCCCGACAGGGTGGTTTCACTGGCCTGAGTCTGTGCTTTGTCTCAACTTTATAGCACGGCCAGACGCCTCCAGTAGTTTCAGTGCCTCAGAAGAGACCTTGGCTCCCCCCATAAAGGGCTGAAGTGTGACCCTGCAAGCAGCGGGTTAAGTGGAGACAGTGCTGCATGGAGCATGGACGCGAGGGGCTCAGTGTTGACTCCAAACGCGGCGCATCTCCGCCTGGTCACACAATCCCAGACCAAAGCCCTTTCTCCCCCAGATGGTGAGCGTGAACTGGGAGCCTCGCCCACTCCCCGGGAGGGGGTGCGTCCGTCTGCATTCTGACCTGCAAAGCGTCCATGTAAGCATTTCTCCTGCACGGCCACGCAGAGCCCTCAAGTGCTTCAGAATCCACACAATGCCTCCTTCACTGGGGCCCTCAGGGTGGGAGCTCAGCCCCTCCAGGAATGAAAGGAGAGGAGTCCCTCTGAGAGCATGAGAATGTCCGCAGGGCCCACAGGAACATGAGAAAGGAGGGGGTGAAAGACTCCGCCTTAAACAAGCAGCCCACACTGAGTTCCACTCCTGGCCACCACTGTCACTGTGCAAGCATGTGGCTTTCTGCCACTAAAATCTCAACTCAGCCTGGAAACTTTCTCTCAAGGAAAATATATACCGTTCTGGTGGAGCAGATGGGAAAGCCAATGGGGCAAGAATCACTTTCTCCTCCCCATAGATTAAAAGATGAACAAATATACCAACCTTCCTGGCCCTTGGGGAGGACGACAGCTCTCCAGGCTCTTGGACAGTCCTCTGTGGGGCTGACCCCATTATCTAGGACAGCATCTGCTCTCCGCCCCCTCTCTGGCTCCTCCCCTTCCTGCACACTTCCCCAGTCCCCTGCCTGGGCTCAAAGCTCAACGGCAGCACTGCCCAGGGCTCTGCTGGCCACCTGTGCCCTGCTGACCGGTGTTGTCTTACCGAACAGAGACGACCCTAGGTGAGAGTGCAGGCTCACTGCGGCTAGGCCCTGAGAGTCCCCAGAGCGTCCTCTTCAGCTCTCCAACAGACAAAGCAGAAGAGAAGATAGAAATATTACGACCCGCCTAAAGCAACAAAGCTAAGAGCTAGGCACATGGCACTGAAAAACATTATTAACTTGCACACACTGGGCTCTGTGTCCATCCCACAGGCAGCCAGACTCCCCGCAGTCACGGCCCCCACAAGGGTCAGCAGGAGCTCACCTCTGCACCCTGGCCTTTCCTGATGCCTCTAAAATGATGTGGTGCTCCTGTCCCAGCTTTATCTTAAGTAGGTCGCTCTTCTTGATGTGACTTTGAAACAATGTCATCGCTATGGTTTCAATGTCATTATCAAGTGTGACTTGTCAACAAAAAAGAGGATCTAAAGAAAAATAAAACAAACACACAGATGTGTTGGCAGATTGTTTGGCAATCCCGTTTGAGCACTGCCTCGAAGCCACTTTGATCTAGAGTATGAGAATATTAACGGCGTGATGACTGTCATCGCTCTCAGCATCCACTATGGAGCCACCAGTAACGATGAGCACAGATGCTTGCGAAGCTCACTGACTGACCCACTTCATCTGTTCCCACCACCAGCCAGTGAGGCTCCTGCTATAATTATGCCTATTTTGTTAGTTTAAACAGTGGAGCACAAAGAGGGTAAGTGAACCGTCCTAGATGCAGAGCTACGAAGTCTCACGAGGGTAGAATAAACCCGACTCTGTCTCATTCCACTGTCCTTTGTCTGAGACTCTTGGTTGGGAGCTTCGGACCCAGCTTCTGCCTGGACCTGATAGAGATTCAGTGTCAGATAAACAGGGTGGTCCTGGAGGCCCCACAGGTGGTGAATACCCACAGCAACGTAGCCACAGTGTGGCCAGATTTTCTTGCCTTTTTCTTTTTCTTTTTCTTTTTTTGAAGAACCAGGGATCTGGAATCTGGCCCTTGTGCTTCCAAGATAGGTGCGGTACCACTTGAGCTAAATCCCCGGCCCTGCCTTTTTTTTTTTTTTTTTTTTTTAGGAAGATAGGAAGTCTAGATTTGAACATGAAATCTTCCCATATTTCAGATATTCTTATCACAATTTGACTTGTTTTCAAATAAAAAGAATCAGCATGTGATGATGGTTAGTTACCTCCTAAGGCCGCACCTGCCCCACCTGCATAGGGGTTCTCTGCCCCCTGCATTGCTCCACCCACCTTTCTCCCAGGACCACTGTCCACCTGTCCACATCAAGCTGTGCAGATTTCTTTACAGAGAAGCTGCAGACCATTCTGAAAGCCACTCCTTGCCTATAAAGAGTCGTCACTACCAAAAGGAAAGACTCAGAAGAACAAGAGTCTCTTACCGGAGATTTAGCTCAGGGGTCCCGGCGCCTGCCTCACAAGCGCAAGGTCCTGAGTTCATCCCTGGTAACCACCTACAATGCTGGGCGAGGTGATTCACACCCACCAACCATCAATACCACATACCACAGTGCTGGTGTGGTAGCTCACGCCTGTAATCCCCTCATTCGGGAGGCAGAGGCAAGGGGATTGCTGTGAGTTTGAGACTTGTCTGGATTACCTACTGAGTTTAGGGCCACCCTGAGCTACAAAGTGAGACCCTGTCTCAAAAAAAAAAAAAAAAAAAGAACAAAAGTCTCAGGGGAGGAGGAAAGGACGGCACAGCCACATCCAGGGGAAAGCCTCTCAGAAATCTGAGCGCAGCATGTCTAAGGAGAACCATGAGTTAATGTAGCTATTGGTCTCATGGAAAAGTACAATTGAGATTTCAACCAGAAATGGCAAAATTTAATACGGGCTGTTAGACATAAGAATAATGTGGAGATTTGGGGTGAAAGTATGGTAAATCTTAGTGTTTTGGGGTGTCATTTAGGAGAAAAGACAACTAGGGTTACCTGAAAATTCAAGCAGAAGTGTCTCCTGAGAGCTAAAGGCTGAGCAGAAGTGAAGGTCCAGAGTTCAGCACCCCAGTCCTCTGATCCCTGTTCCCCAGTCCTCTCAGTCCTCCCATTCCCACCAGCCCTCCCCTCCCCACCCAGATGATGGCCCCTGTTGTGGGGAGCTGGATTCTCCCCCCTGGAACACTGGTCTCTGTGTAAAAAGCTGCAGGGACCTCTCTTCTGACTGAGGCTGGGGGGGGGGGGGCGTGAGGAGGAACTGACTCCATCTGGCCTTCCACCATTTCCCTCCCGGGGAGACTTGCCAGGGTGCTGTGGGGACACTGCAGTCAGTGCTAGCTACTATCTATCTAGACACTATCTACTATCTATCTAGACACTACTCCAGAGACCGGCTTCAAAACTCCACTCTTGAGTGTGTTAACTCGGCTCCATTTCCTTCCAATACCAAATTAAATTTTGAACAAATTAAATTTGTCTCTCAAATGACATTTCTACAAGTATCAGCAGCAGCAGCAGCAGCAGCAGCAGCAGCAGCAGCAGCAGCAGCAGCAGCAGCAGCAGCAGCACCAGCACCAGCAGCAGCAGCAGCACCAGCACCAGCAGCACCAGCACCAGCAGCAGCAGCACCAACATCAGCAGCAGCACCAGCACTACCATCAGCAGCAGCAGCAGCACCACCACCACCAGCAGCTCCAGCACTAACATCAGCAACAGCAGCACCAGCACCAGCAGCACCAGCACTAACAGCAGCAGCAGCAGCAGCAGCAGCAGCAATTCCTTCAGTCCACACCACTACAGATCTCTTTTTGCAACACACACCAAAGAATCCACGAGCTCTACAGAAACTTCCTTGAGGAACAAGGATTCAGGATCTGATGGGTTTTCTTTCCTTTACCTGTTTACTATGATGATTTCTCTCTTTCACTTAGGGCCAAATGAATTAGCAATCAAACTGGGCCTAATGACTAGATGCTTTCAAGGGATGATGTTGTCCTCCTTGGTATTTTAATTTTATCTTTAATGATCATGCCATGACCAGGCCAATTTATTTCTGAAAACAATTTTGAAAAGAAGGAAGAAGAGTCAGGGAAAGAAATAGGCACAAGGCTCATGCCCTTCCAAACTTTCCAGGAACTAACCTTCCCAGAGTTAAATATGATTCAAGATTCATTTATGGATCATTCAGACTATTGTTAATGCACAGAGACCTAGACAGAAAACACAGCACTCTTGGGAGTATGTATTTGCCTAAGTCACAATGATAAAGCCAGCAGTTTTCAGCCACATCCTTGTTCCAATTTGGCTCTAAATAAGCAGTGAGAGCCTGCACCATGTACTTCATTTCCAGAAAACCCTTTGATGTGCACAGTGTTTGCAGCAGCCCTGGGAAGCTCCCACCCTCCCCTGCTCTCTCTCTCAGGTCCTCACCTGTGACTGGGGCTGTGCTGTCAGAAGGATGCAGAGATGGCAAACTTGCCTCAGTGAGCCACGCACAGGACACGCAGCCCGACGCCAGCACTGTTGTGACCAGAGAACAGCCACTTCTGGTCTTCTTCCCTCCCACAGCCTCAGCACACAGCCCTCTGCAGTCATGATGAGCTCAGAAACGCATTCCTCACGGACAGACATCCTCCCGTCCTGCTCCATCAGCCATCAAAGCTGCGAATGAGCCCCAACATAGCAACACTTTTCTGTAACCACAGGCAATTTCAGCAGAGAGTGATTTCCAGCACAGATTTGGGCTTGTATAGCTGGTGTCGTGCTCCTCTTGCTGAAGTCTGTGTTCCTTGAGAGCATCCAGTCCTTTCCCCTCCCCAGGCTGCAGAAAGACAATCTGTTCACAGGCAGCACCTGCTACCCTCCCCACCCCCACCCACCGCCTCCTGGACAGGCAGCGGAAGCTCGGGGCTGGACCTGTCTGTCCTCCCCTCAGCTGGCTTCCTTAAGCCCACAAGAACTGTTTGACATCGCTCACCCTGGAGACAGGAGAAGCTCTGAAGTTTCCACTGGCTTGGAGATGCCACAGGACCAGCTCTTCTTCCCATCCTCCCCCAGAGAGGCGAGCTGCCCTCTTCCAGTCTATCCTCAGACTGGGGTTCCTGGTTCTCACCTCCTTTCACTGGCCCAGTGAAGGGGAAACACAAGGTCCCGGCCCCTGACGCTTCAACTATCCGTCCCCACTCCAGAGCAGGCGCGGGGCCTTCCACCCAATATCCTTCCAGTCTACGCGTCTCGAGCCCCACGCGCCTCACACTGTCCCGCTTACCAGCCCTGTCCTGGCCTTTGGGTTCCTCCGTGACCAAGACAGCCCCTCTTCCCTGGGCCCATGCCACGGGGTGTTCCCCTGATGGCCACCTGGACGAGGGGAGTGAGAGCAGACGGTACATGGAGACTCGGTGTCTCCCGCCCAGCCTCTGGGGTCACAGCCAAGGTCTCACACCATTAGGAAAAGTGCGCCATTTCCTTTCACCGCGATAAAGGTGGGCCACATGGCCCGGAAAGCGGTCTGGGAGAGGAAAAATCAAGAACCTGAAAACTCAGTGCCTAAATAAAAGAGGAAAAGTTCAGTATTAACACGACTTACTTGCTGAAGCACCAGAAGTATTTTATATGAACACAACAACATTTTGGGCAAGAAATAAAATATACTAGCTAACTTACATGGTCCCTATGTGTGGTAGGTGCAAGTGAGAGGGCCTCGCTGATCCACGCCTGGGTTCTCACACCAGCTACCACGCCCTTCCACGGACGCCACAGTGGAGACCCAGGCAGGGCTGCTCTCTGACTCACCCGGAGGAGGTAGGTGGGTCTGGTCTGGACCAGGCAGTGTGGCTCTGAGGTCTTCCATGATCTCAGAGAAGGGCTTCAATGCTCCCCTTGGAGAAGTTTCAAAATCTGGACCAAAAAAGAAAAAGACATCATTGGCCAAGGTGAAAGTTAGAACTGCAGCCCCATCTAAGGGTCCTCATCCTGGAGACCTGAAGATCTCCAACCTGAACTTTCATCAGTTTAACAAGTGCTTCCGGGGAGTCCCAGTGATACTCTAGGGAGAATAATCAGGAAGGGGAAGTTTTATTATTAGCTTTTGGTATTATAATCATTACCGTCTTTATTCTTATTTATATGCCACTATATCCTTTTCCCAAAGGTTTATTATCTTGTTAGTTTAAATATCTAGCATCATCATTTCTTGGCTCAACAAATCCTTTCACCTCACTGCAGCAAAGTTCAGCAGATCCCAGACTGTGTTAAGTGATTAAGAATTCTGCATGAATAACGGCTTCACATTAGCACTGGCTACTGGATGTGCACATGATGGTGGAATCGGTGGCCCACGAGGAGCAGAGCATAGGAAGGTATTGTGGCAACTTTTCTAGGGAGATCTGTCTCTTTAGATTCAGTTTCACTCCATGCTATTTCCCAAGTATGAACTACAGTGACACCACCAAGTGCTAGTGCGAGAGTGAGTGCTCAGAAGCCCTGGCGTCCCTGTGACACCCACTCTGTCCTTCGCCTCGCCCTCCCAGGAGCCCACCATGCGAGAGCCCTGCTCCCGTTTGCGGTGAAGCACTCTTGACCCCCGCTTCATAGCTACGGAAGCATGAGTTCAGAGAACCTGTGTGCTCATGGTGCTGTCTCCACAGAAGATGCTTCAGACCCATCCCGCCTGCCTCGCCTTTCATCTGCCCAGCTCTCAGCACAGTCAGGTGACATGAACGCCGAAGGCTGGCCCTTCCTGGGGTTTGCTTTCCCGGCTCCGGATGTCTCTGAGAGCCTGGCCCACAGGCTGTGTCCTCTGCCCTTGCTCCTGTCCCAGAGAGCATGGCGCTGTGCGAAGGAGGAGAGTGGGGCCGGGAAGCTCGGGGCTGGCTCCCCGCGCTCCCCTCCATAGCCCTAGAACCCCCTCTTCAGTGCTCACAGAGGGCCGCGTCTGCCCGCTCTGGTGGCACAAACACCCCACTTCACAGCATGTCCTACGCCTTCCTGCCCCTGTGCGCCAAGCCTGGCATCTGTGCAGCTCTCCTGTTTGCCTTCCGTGGGCACACCGTTTATTTCAGTGGGCTCTGGTTGCCACCACCCGGCCTCCCAGAGATGGATGTGGTGCCACCCAGCCAACATGTCGTGAACTTGTCATCTGAATTAACTGTGATCCTGGAGCTCTAAAGGTTGAGAAATCTTGCTGCCGAAGGCATTTTCCTCTAACGGCTCCATAACGCGGCCGCCAGCACAATTAATAGTTGGTTGTAAAATGGTCATCTGCAGGTAGCTGGATGGAGCCGTCGATGATGGATGGCTTCCGGGACCCCCTGCCGCGAGGCAGAAAAGATTTCCTGGGGGACACAGTGGTTTCTCCAAATCTCACCAGAAGAGGGAAGGGATGGACTCCCGAGCACAGTCGAGTGGAGCCACCTCCAGAGCTGGCATGGGGTTTGGAAGTCTGCCAAGTAAGGGAGGTAGGACATCTTTCCTGAACCGAATGCATCTTCCCAAAACCCATACACCGAGTTTCAAGGCGCAGTGTGCTGGCTCTGGAGCCAGGCTTTCAGGACATGATTAAATGAACAGGGTGGAGCCTCCTCCGTGACAGGCTCAGGGCCCCACAGGAAGAGGACAAAGAGGTGGCTCAAGCTCTTCCCACCAGGTGAGAGTCATCACTGTCCGATAGAATAGCCATCGCCAGCCCTGGGCCCTGATCCAAAATGCTCACGCATCAGAACTTTGAGAAGGTAAGTGACTGTTGTGAAGGTCACCAGGCTGATGGCAATCTAACATAAACCACCCGCACAGCGATGTTTGGATGTATCAACATGGGAACGCTGAGAAGGAGGACAGTGGACATCGCCAAGAGGACCACAATGGCAGTGACACCTACGTGGTCTCACCACGCGTGAGGTACTGAACTAATAGTTCATTTCCCTGAGCACTTATTTGCAGGTGAATGACCAACGGGGGAACGAAAAGCTTTAATCAAAGCACTTGGGCAATAAGCTACAGGCAGGTGCTGACCCAGGCGATCTGGCTCCAGTGTCTCAGGGCGCACTTCCTCCTGGGGCAGGGCACGGAGATACTCACTTCTGCTCCTGAAAGAGTAAAGAAGGGAGAGTCTCCTTCTCAACATCCTGTGTCTCCTTTGGTGAAAATTTCTAATAAATATAAAGCTAGTAAAGGAGTTTCCATGGTGTCATTATGAATGTTACCTCCTATGTTATGAACTAAATGTGGTAAAATGAATGAATGAATGAATGAATGAATGAATGAAGCCACAATTGGAGGTCAGTCAAAATAAAGTCTACCAGGTGAGGAACAACTGGTCTCTCCTTGGGGCCTCACACGAGACCTCCTGTTCTGACATGTCCTACATTGGGGTCAATGAACATGTGCAGAGAAAATGGCCCACTCTGTCCCAGAGTCACGGGATGGACACGCAGGAGGAACGTCGAGGAGAAGGAAGACCCGTGATTATCCCGACAAGTCCCATGAGGTAAAGCATGTGCCCAAGAGACCCTGCTCCGGAAAAAGTGGCAGCTCAGGGAGGAGTGGGGGTGGGGGGCAAAGCCTGCCACTGGGTCGCAGGGGACCGTGGATAGTCACTGCGCAGACACCTCTGCGCTCTCACGTTTGTCGCCCTCACTCAGGATTTAACGCACTCGTGTTTGTGTTTATTGATCCACTACTGTTCTACCAGCCGTGGTGCACACTGTGGCCATGTACTGTCTTACTTTGTCTGTATCAGAGTCACCCCATTCATCTGCTGGTTGATATTTTATGTCAGGGGTTTCATATAATTCTTATACAAAAAACTAGAAATATATATATATACATAATATATATTGAATCTTAATTTGAAAATCTGTTACAATTAGCTCTGCTACTTCAAGTTATCAATTTTTTGTCTCACTATCAACTCTTTTCTTCAGCACTAAAGATGAAACCCAGGGCCTCATGCAGACCAAGTAAGCGGTCCGTCAGGAGTTACAGCGCTAACCACTATGTCACGCAGAAAAGCACATTTCCAGAGAAAGCGTTTGAACTCACTGACAATAAATCTATCATGGGAATCATGGCTATTTTATCAAGGGAAATTTAGAAAAGCAGTATCAAAAAATACCTTAGAGTTCAATTTTCCAAAATGTATTGAAATGACTCTCAGGATTCAACTTAGGGAAAAAGAGAAATAAGGAAAAGAGATGAATTGGAAGATGAAGGAAAATGAATGAGACTCCACACAACAGTATTTGACTTTGCATGTTCTAAGAAGTATAAGCAATTTTTTTTTTTTTGAGACAGGGTCTCGCTTTGTAGTTCAGGCTGACCCTGAGCTCACTAAGTAGCCCAGGCAAGCCTGGAACTCAGCAATCCTCCTGCCTCTGCCTCCTGAGTGCTGGGATGACAGGCGTGAGCCACCACGCCCGGCACTGTGGTGTGTGGTACTGATTGCTGCTGGACGTGAGTCACCACGCCCGGCATTGTATGTGGTTACCTGGGATCGAACTCAGGACCTTGCGCTTGCAAGGCAGGGGCTGGAACCACTGAGCTAACCCTCCGGCCCAGTGTAAACAATTTTAAAGCATGATTTTTGGTCATAAAGTTCCCATTTAGAGCAGACTCAGGAAAAGACAAAGCTGTGATAGTGAGGACACTCCCACACTGCACACAGACCTTGCAGACAACAAGAAAGTCACAGCAACTCTGAGAAGGGACTTACAATTCCTGGGCATCACTTTTTCATCTACAGAGCGATCTTGTTCCAGGGGGAACTGAAAATAGAAAGAACCTCACAAGTAAGATCAAACATGAGCTCCCTGTATTTAGAATACTCAAGAGCAATATTTCCACTTGTCTGAGTTATAGTTTTGTCTGTTTTAAGCTCAAACTACCATGGCTCACGGGAGCACCGCACAGGGGCTGCCCCCTGGAGGGGAGCCAGCATGGCTGAACCGAGAAAGAGAAAGGGCTCCCGGTGGTGCAGGGGTTCGTGAACACCAGCAACCTGTTTTTCTTTCATTTTTGTGTTCCGCTTTCCACTCTCTGCAAACCAACTCTGTAATTTCAGCCAATTATCTATATGCAGTTTCCTCTTATCTTTCTCTTGGGCAAAATTCTGACTTAATTTGAGCCCATGGTGACATGTGGCCTTGTCCAGAAGCCCTTGTGAGCCATCGCATTTGAATAACGAGGTTAGACAGAGGCGCGACGGCTCAGTCCCAGATGCTTCCATTAAGTGCCACCGTGGATGAGGAACGCTAAGTGATCGGTTGCACTTTTAATGTTCAGCAAATGGCCTCAGAACTTGCCCAAGGCTCACATATGGATCCAGCCGCTGACATCCCAACCTCACTACCTATGTGACACTTTAACTTCATTTATAAATTAACTGGGGGACTTTGGAAATGTCACACGACACCTGTCAATCTGTGTGAGTTCACCCATAGCCACAAGGAAATCTAGGACAATTAAATCCACGACCCGGGCGTTTGGGACATCTGGTGGACCAGCGTGCTCCTCTGGGCTTGGTGCTACATCCCCTCTGCCATTAGTGGACACAATTACTTCATGCAGATGGCTGCCTTGCTGCTGAAATTAAACACATTTGACTCAACAGTGGAGTTATTGTTCTGAGGCCAACACGTCTCTGACTCATAACCTTTGCTTTTGTTTCTGGTATTAAATGAGTGGGACGTTAACTTCTAGTCCTGCGTTGGCAAAATCCTCCTGGCAACCTGGGAAGATGGAAGAAATAAGAGGCCACCTGCCCAGCGGTTCCCTGGGATCCTTCTCACCAGCCACAGCACAGCCGCAGCACGAGGCGCATTTCCTTAATCCCGTAAACGACAGGCCTCCCATCTCCTAATCCTCACCAAGGACGGGCTTCTTCTCTAATGCGTTTCTTCGGAAAGTCTCCAATTTTGAATCCCCCGAGCCTCAGTGCTCTGGGGGCGCTGTCTTTCACCAGCAGCTCTGACGCTGCCAGCTCAACCTGAACACAAATCCAGATATTTGCTTTACCCTGTTGTTGCCTTTTTCATTTCAGAAAAAGAGCTGAGCTTTTTTTTTTTTCTTTAAACTAAAAATCAAACTCAGGACCTTGTACTTGCCGGTGAGGTGCCCTACCACGGAGCCACATCCCAGCCAGAAGCTGAGATTTTTGAGTCCCATTTAAAGATACATTAATGACTTGGCTGTGAATTTGTTGCTTAAATGATGGAGGAATCCGCAAACAGAGAGAGAGAGAAAGTGTGTGTGTGTGTGTGTGTGTGTGTGTGTGTGTGTGTGTGTGTGTGATCTTCATAGTTGCCGGGATGGGCTTCCAGCTCACGGCTGATCATGGAAGAACAGCATGGTGGAGAGAGAGCGGCTCACGGCATGGTGACCAGGAAACAGGGGAGGAAGGGAGGAGCCCGTCATGAAAGCACGTCCTTCTGTGCCGCTGCAGTGACCCGCCCCTCCCGCCGGCCCCAGCTCTTCCTGGGAGATTTCAGGGCACCTGAGCTCTACACTGTAACAGTCCTCTGGATGCAAGGAGCATCGCGGGTCCTGCTCGTCACCCTGCAGCCTCTGGCCCGGGATTTGTGGAGAAAGTCTCAGCAGAGACGCTCTGGGGACAGCCCAGGCCAGGCCTGAGCAGCGTGAATGGCGCGGGGAGCCGGGCGCCCTCTGTCCATCCTCCTCTGGATGGCATCACCTTTGAACCAATAAATAGATTTTCTTTCTTTGAAAACAACTTGGAGCCGATTTTCCATTACTTACAACGGTGAGGTTGCCAGTTGTGGCAAATGAGCAGCAGGTCTTCTATGCAGCTATAAAGCATTTTTAAAGATTTCGTGAGAAAGCGAAAAAAGATGAGTAGGCAGTTGAAGCAAATACGCGGCTACATTCCCGGCAGCCAGAGCAAAGTCCCCATTCATAATGCCCAGTTTCCAATGCGCAGGTAAAATCATAAACTCCAACTCTTCCAACTTAAATTCTAAATTCACCATTTCAGCGGTACCGTGAATTCAGTATGTCAGCTGGGCACACGGGTTTGCAGCGATGGGGAGGTCCACCCTGAGAAGCTCACTGGGCACCGGGAGGAGGGCCCGGCGGTGCCTACTGCTGGGCTGCCTGACAGGAAAGCAGCGGGAGGAGGCCGTGCTCGGGGCGCCCGGACACACAAAGGAGCCCCACTGATCTGCTAAGCTGCTCTTAATCCAGCGAACTCGACCTGTCGGGGTGACCAGTCATGGTGTGAACCACCTAATTCCAAGCAGAGCGAAAGGAGGCATCGCTTGTATGCTTTTATCGTCCCTTGACTGCCCTGCCCTGGAAAATGTAGACCTCCGATAGATAAAGACAAGTGGTTGCTAAGCAACTATGCACAAAAAAGGCAAGACAGGTCTGGTCCTGCTTTTGAAAAGTTAATTTTCCCCTTCCTCCCCTGAACCTGCCACAGCAGAGCAGAGGAAGGAGAAACAGGAGAGAAGAAGAATTACATACATGGAGTGGGTTCAAAGGAGTCTCAGAAAGCTGGAGTATTTTCTGCTGAATGTGGATAAAACAAACCAAATCCAGACGAAATATCAGATGGCCCTTTACAGCTTCTCGTTCGTTCTTCAGGCTGTGATTCTCCAGGGACATCTTGACCTTCCCACCCATCCACCCAGAACGGCAGTGAGATACACGGGCAGGAAAACAGGGGAATAAAAGCTCTAATTTCAACTCAGACTGAGCTGACGGCACCTCCTGTGTGTTTTCCTATGACCTCTAACTCAGGGGTGGAGTTAAAGACCAGTGATCTCTCAAGTTTCTCTTTTCTTAAGGGCAAAACGCTGGTTTCCATCAAAGGAGGCTACTGTTCTGTTTTGCTTTGTTGTATTTGCTTTCCCCCAATCTTTTTCACAGTCCTTCAGTGTTTGGGGGGATCTCGGCTGTGATCCTCATGAAATTTTCAGGTAATTTAGGAAATTTCTACTTTATCCATATCCTCCAAATCTGCAAGTTATGTAAATTTCCGCCTTTCTTTACACGTGACTGGTAGAAGTCAGGTTCTTCTTCTCTAGTAAGCTTTGCATCTACCCTCCTTTAGACTTGGTGTTTTCTGACTGCTACCTTCTTATCAAGGTTGGATGTTTAATTTGAAATCCAAGTTTGGGGTTTTTAATTTCTCTCAGACGCACACACACCTACACACACACACACACACACACACACACACACACACACACACAGGGTCAAGTATTTGGACCAAGCAATGAAAAACGGACTAATGCGGAAATACAACAGAGCGGTACCAATAACGTGAGTCCTGAGCGACAGCCCGAGGAGCTGCTACCTCGTCTGCAGGGCTCTCCCCGGCCACGCATTCCAGGCAAAGCCAACCGCCATATGGCAAGAAAGAACTAAGACCCCACGTACATTGCCAGTGGGGTGAATGAGTCTGGAAGCATCTTTTCAAGCCCTAGTTCAGTCTTTAGATGACTACGGGTCTCCCGGCCAAGGTCCTGCCACCTGGTACGTCCGAGTCCCTGACCTACAGACAGCAGCTGTTTGCTTTGTGTTGCTGCTGTATGCCGCCACAGCAGCACAGTATCTTTTGGTCATTATTAATGCAGCCGTAGAGTATTAATTTAATTAATTATTTATCTGTGATGTGAGTGTGTATTGTTGAGCGGCATGTTCCCGCCAGCGTCATGGATGACGGGTTCATGTTTTCATGGTGATGCTTGTAGATTCTGGTTATTACAGATGGCGTTAACGTGAACCCTCTCATGTAGGTGGTCTACTAATCATGCTTTTTCTTCTGTTGGCCAAATACCCCGAGTAGAATTATAGGATCATTAAACTACTTATATATTTGCTCCCCCAAGAAACTGTTCAGTCAATACTTCAAACTGGTTGTGTTACTGAATTCTGGGGTCCTGTAGACTCTTTTCTAGGGATCCTTTCTCGATTCTTCAGGTCTTGAACAAGAAGACATGTTAAAAAGGAAAAAAAAAAAGAGTTATCTTTACTAGGGTTGAGAGAGAAACTCACTCTGCAGGTGAAGGCAGGCCCTGACAGACGCTCAGAGCGGCCCCGGGGTTAACAGAAGGGTCTTCCTGTCCCTTTCTTCAGCTGACGTCAGATCTCCGCTTTCCCGCCAAAAACCGACTCGACTTCATTCCGGAAGGATCGACAGCAATCCTTTCGGATCGGCCCGTGCAGGGTTTGGGCAGCGTGTCCCGCACGTGTGACCTGGGTCTCCACGATGGACAGGTGGTGCCCACTCGCCCGGCTTGCCCGTCTCGGCCTCATCTCCAGCCTCAGTGATGCCACACCGTCTGGCCGCGGTGCCCCCGGTACCAGGCGCCCTGGGCAGCTCTCGCTTTGGCCAGACCCTCGCCTCGGCTGGCCCAGTCCGGGTGTGGTCCCATCTCTTCCCAGCTTCACAACAGATTTCTTTTCTGGGACTGTTATTGAATATTTTCTTATACTTCTGGACACTTTTATATCTTCTTCATACAATATATCGTACCTAAATATCTGTCAAATTGTTTTTTCACTCAGTTAAAAAATTGATAGTTTTGCATCTGAATATAACGCTCTGTCGGATTTGTGTATTACAACTAACTTTTGCACACCTGTGTGTTACCTGCTTATTGTCATAATAACACGTTTGCAGTTCAGCTTTTCCATATGGATACACTTTCTCCAGTACCATTTCTTAATAAGAAGTTTCCTCCTCCACTGAATTGATCCAACACCTCCATTTAAATTAAATTGACCATATTATTGTGTATCTGTTTCTGGATGCTCAGTTCTGTTTTATTAATCAGTGTCTGCTGAACCAAATGTGCCAAAATTTTAGTTATTACAGTTTCATAATATGTCTTAAAATTAGATCATTAATCAGGTAGTTTTGTAGTAATAACTTCCTTGAATTTTTTTCTTTCTCTATTTTTATCACACACATTTTCTATGCAAAATAGATTAATCTTGTCTACTATTTCATAATTGGCTATCAATAAAAAACAAAAGTGAATGTCTTTTACATCCATTTTAATGTATAGATTTTTCCCCTTCCCTTTAATTTCCTTAAATCTATCAGTTAACTAATGAGAGCCTCCTGGCCTGTGGGAGTTTCCACAGCTCAGACAGGCTCTTGTATTTCCTGCAAATGAGCAAATGAGTCCAAAAACTAAGTGAGATTCAGGCTGTCTCTCTCACATATTTATAACTCACCCTTGGTAAAATCAGAAGTCCATCTTTACCTGTTATAATTTTTTTATTTTAGCAACCTGTGATACTAAATGTCCAAATGTATTGGATTGCATAATAAAAAATGTATTTTTAACATATGTATACTAATGTATAACATTAAAGATAAAATAAAAACTTATTTATGCACCTGTATATGCCCTAGAGATTATACAAACATCATAATGTTGCATAGTAGTAGTGTACAGGACCTATAGCACATTTTAAAATATACTAGCTCATACTTCTTTTAGGCTAAATTGCACTATTTTGGCAAATGTTATATAATGAGGAAAAAACTGGATCCACATAAGAATATAATGGTGCCAGTGGTGGTTGATGACCACTATCGCAAGAGGACATAATCTGAGGTGAGATGTTTGCCCTCTTCCAAGAGAAATGCCCACAGATCAGTTCGCAGCACGTCAAAGCCTGTGAACACGTCCAGGTCTTCCAGCCTGAAGCCCACGGCGTAAACAAAGTCATGTTCAAAGACACTCCCATCCCGCGGGTCTCCGATGCTGTTGTGTACATGAAACTGTGTATTTCAACATGACTTATATACTGCTCTTTTGTGAATAAATAATCCTCACCACAGTATACAGAACTTACTTTGCAAGGTGAGAATGTGACCTGGTTGGAAAACTGTGCATGCCATACTTATAGAGAAAAAATGACATCAGCTGTGCGGAGTCCAAATGAGATTATCACTATCTGCTGCTCTTAAAATGAGCCTTCTTCTTCCAAAGACTCAGTTCTCAGTGTAATCCTACACTCCGCACAGAGTATAGAAAGTTATTTTTCTCATTCCTGCAACTTGTTTAACATGCTATCTGCTCAGGAAGAAGGAAAACATCAAGATGCTTTTGTATTTTGTTCCGTTCTTTTCAAGCTTTATGTAACTGCGAATTTGACCTCTGGTGCTGGCCTGGGCTCTGTCTGTCCATCCCCACACTGAAAACTCCAAAGCAGCCTCTCTGCCATGACGCATGGGTCATCCACCCTCAGTTTTGGTTGTATGGAAAAATTATGCAAAGTCACCTCCCCACTGTGACCCAAGGAGGTCACAGGCTTGGGGTCATCTTGAGAGACAGATGCTAGTACCACCTAAAAATTAGTTGAACATATTTTAACCATAGGAAAGAAAGGGATTTCCCTACTCATTTTGGAGGGATCAAATTGATTATTCCAATCAATATTTGGATTACTCAACCCCTAAAGACTAGACAGATTTTGGTGGGGAGGGGACCATGGTGCCCAGAGAGATTCACTAGAAAAGGATATTTAAGGCTTTTTTCTCTAGCTTGCGTACATATCCTGCATGGTACACTGCTTATTTGTTTGTTTGTTTTAAATTGACTTGTTGGGGGGAAAAAAGAAAAATGAATGGATTTGCGTCTGGTGCCTAATTAGCTGGAAACAGTTGGAGCAGATGAATATGCAGTGACTATCTGTCTAAATATTATCCGGGATGAATTTGAAACCGGTCGGAAGTAGCCCTGCTTCGCAGTGATTTTCATCCGATCTGGAGCCTCCTGTTCACACCTCCCCTCGGGAGAGAAAGAGTCTTCCTCCAAAGGCAAAGCATTTCCCCACAGCGCAGAGAATTCCACCACCAAGAGACGTGGATATGAAGTTATTTCCTAGGCAATTTCTCCTTCATGCACTTTAATGATAACTTTTGGGTTTGGCTTGGGCAACGTGACATGTTGTCTCTAAGACAGTTGTATGAATTCTACCACTGAAGTGCTCCCTGGAAAGTGTTTCTTCTTTCTCTGGTCAAACTAAGAAGGAAGAGGACAGAACTCAGCTTACTTGTGGTTTACAAGCTGTCTCACTCGCTTGCCATAAGGACAAAACACCTCACACCCACAACTTAAAGGGGGGAATGTTTGCTTGGCTTCACATGGACAGTCCCAGATCAGCGACCGCAGCGCCAGGGCCTGGGTGGAGCTGAGCTGCTTCTGTCTTGGCGGAAAAGAAGCAGAGAGAGAAGGGAGGAGCCAGGATGGGCCACATCCACTTCCGGGTCACGGCCCTGTGACCCACCTCTTCCCATCTGGCCCCATTTTAAGCAGCAATGTCTGGGAAGGCCTCAGGGGTCCCGTCACCTTCCCAAACCACCACCGCAGGACACATGAGGCTCCAGGGAGCCATTTTAGATCTAAACCAAAACACAACTGTTTTTCAAATGTATCAAGACACACACTGAAATAAAATGCCAAAGGGTGATTCAAATTAACAATTAATACACTAATTAGTAGTTCTTAAAGGTCTCTATTGAGATAGAAGAAACAGAGTGTGAGGGTTTATCTGTGTAAACCACTGATGTGTGCTGGGCAGGGAGTTCCTCCTGGCTAGAAGCCCCTGAGCCGCTGACCAGGGCTATCTCCCTCCAGTCACAGCCCTGAACGCTGGTGGGTCAGCAGTGAACACTGCTAGGATTCTGCATAGTTTCAAATCGTCTCATTAAATCACTAGGACATTCATTTTAGAATTTCTGCAAGTGACGGTTAAAAGTATATTTCTTTTGAACTTGCAATTGTTTACAGTGTTTAAAGAACTGTGTGCTTCTGGGTTTGGGACAGGGCAGCTTTAAATAGAATCCAATGGTGCCCTGTGTGATCTGCATTTAGCCATGAGTGACGGTGTGGTGCTAAGCACACGGAGCCTATTGTCTTTATGATAAAATATGCAGATGCAATTTTAAAGCTGCGGTCTCTTTCTGCCCCCCTTGGATGCCCGTGCATCCAGCCTGGTAACCTGAACTCCTTACAGAGTTTGCCCCAAACGCAAGGCTGGGCAGGGCCTTCATCAAGTCCTTTCCGAGAGTTAAAGGCGCTTTGGAACAGGATCACTGCTTCCTGACACAGGTAAGGACATTATCCATGATAGATTTCTCCTCTACGGTATAGACATGATATATTTGTGCTGCAAATTCCTCAGTGGTTCATCCACTGGGGCTGCCACAACGGTTTGCTCCTAGAAACAAATGAAAATGTTTATTGCTGAATGGAAGAGGGGATGAATGTTGTAAAACAAATAATGTAAAATAAAAATAAAGACTTGTGACCCAGATCACCGAAATGGCAACCGTAAGAAATAGCACATAGCCGGGCGTGGTGGCTCACACCTGTCATCTCAGCACTCAGGAGGCAGAGGCAGGAGGATTGCTGAGTAGTTCGAGGCTTGCCTGGGCTACGTAGTGAGTTCAGGGCCAGCCTGAACTACAAAGCAAGACCCTGTTTCAAAAAAAAAAAAAGTTAAAAAAAATCACAGTAATCACCCATTCATTTTCTAAATGCCATAGAAGAGAAAGTTAGCCAGTGTCCTTCATTCTGTGAGTGAGGAGAAAAACAATTTCTCCATGTACATCTCTGCCTGGGGGCTGAGAGGGGCCCGTCAGTGACTTCTGAACCATATTCGTACCAGGACATCCTAACAATCTGTCTCTTCAAGCTCCCACCTCTTAGTAATTACATTAGACTCACTGAAGATGAGCCTGATTTAAGATAAAATAAGAAAAGCTTTCTGGTGGTTGGAATTCAGAAATCTTGGTCTAACTGATGGGGCTGGAGGTCCTCAGACAGCAGACCTGTTTGGATCCTTATCTCCGGCCCTAACAAACCCCTGTGTGGCAGGAGCCGGGCAGCAAACACCTGTGAGACCAGCCAGTTCCTGTGTCCGCCCAGGACAGGTGGGTGGCTGCCTCCGCTGGCCTCACGCCTCTGTCTTTCAGATCAAATAAGTCACACTGTGCGAAGCATTTTCGTGAATTGCAAATAACAAAGGGAAAGGCCATTGTGGTTCCTACCACTGGGGAAAATAAGCTCTGTCCAGGCCAGAGCCAGGCGGACCCTTCTTTCCCTAGGGCTGCGGGACCTGCCTCTGCCCCCAGGAAGGACGAAATGCAGAGAGAGGCTCTCGGGGGAAGGGCTGACGCCCCCTAGGAAGCGCCTCCACCCAGCTCCTTCCATCCTTCTGCTCTCGGATGCCTCAGGGGAGCCGGGTTCCTGTAGAGACTCTGCAGAGAGCGATCGCCTGTTATCACGTCCTCCAACGCAGGATGCCCACTTGCTCTGGCGTGTTCGGAGACGACTGTCTACACAGAAAGACACACATGCAAACAACACGAGGGAAAAGGCCAGTGTACGAGGCCAGTGCGTGAGAGACCCAGGCAGGCGGTAGCTCGGCTGGAAGCCTCGGGCTCCTGGGAATGGTGTGAGCTCAGGAACAAGGAGCGGGACGGGCTGTGCTGCTCCTGCCCGGGCAGAGTCCGGCCGCCCAGCTCTCAGGAAGTCACTCACTAGACACAGATCACATTTCTAAGCACTGACGTGTCAGGGGACAAGGAAGATTTACTTTTCTGGGCTTGTTAGGATCAAACCAAATTAAGAGGAGTCTCTCCCCACTGCAGATGGGTGTCGTTCACCTGCAGCCATGCTCACAGGCCTCTGCGTAAGGAGAAAGTGTCTCTTCGGTTCAGGTCACAAATGTTTTTATTCTGAGAAGCATTATTAATATACTTTACTGGAGGCAAAAGCGCTGAATAATTCCAGGCTCTCTCTGAAAAGGAGCCGGCCTGTAATCTGTGTTTAATCTTATCTTCCCCCCGGCCCCGAAGCCTTCTGCTACGACACACACTGACACAGCTGACTGGAGTGGAAATGGATTTGCTTCTTTCTCACTTCTGATCCCTGCAGAAAAAAATGCGATTTCTTGGTGACGCTCCCAAGGGTTGTGCACACACTGAGGGCTGGAGGTTGGATGTGTTGTAACCAAAAACGCAAAGGTCAGGTCAGTGCATCGTCCCCAGCAGCTGACCCTCAGCAGACCTTGGAGAACAGGTCGTGTCTTTATGGTACAGCACAAGGGACATTTTACAAACAAAAGCCACAACATCCTAGAATCACAGGCGTAGAGCTCCTGGAGGCTGGGCTCCATGCCCTGCAGGGACTCGGGCACCCAGCGCGTGGCCCTGTCCTGGAGAGGGAGCCGGGCCGAGCTCACCACGTGTCCTTCCCGTCCATGAGTGTGAATTCACTAGCCTTCAGGGCGGAGGCGGGGCCCTGAGGCCTTCAGGAGAATGAACACAACCAGGTCCACCAGGCTGAAGGTTCACGGGTTTCTGCAGCTCTCGCTCTGGCTTCTGTGATTCAGAAGGACGAAGTAGGGGATTAAAAGTAAGTGCCGATCAGGCCTCTCTAGCACAGTGACGCGGACAACAGCACAGGGACCAAGTCCCGCAATGAACAAAATGACGCTTCACAGACTTACACGACGAAAGTAATTTAACTCGTTGTATAAAAGGGTCTGGTGCTTTCAGCGTTTCCCACCGAGACGCCACCTGTGCTGCACACCGACAGGGAGGCGCCGGAGAGAGGCTGCCGGGAGGGCGTCCTGCTCCCCACTGGCTTCCCTCGCGGCAGGCCTGCCCAGCCCAGCGCTCTGAGGCCGGCGGCTGCTCCGGGCCCAGAGCCCATGGAGCGGGGCTCCCGCAGCCGCAGCCTCCCGGGCACTCGGAGGCCGGCGACGCCCCCGGCCGGCGGCTTCCTCTGCTCACCCCCCGGGCATCGCTTCGCAGTGGACGCCCCACGTCTGGCCGAGACGGCCTGTTCCCAGGAAGCTCTGCGTGGGGACTCGCGTGTCTCTGTCGTCCAGTGGGAGCCCCTGTCTCCTGCTCAGACGGGACCCGAACCCGGGGTCTTCCTCGGGTCACCCGTAGACTGTTTCTCCAAGAAAAGATCTTCGCGTGGAAAATTACAGCACTCTGAAAAAGGGGATCCAAGAGGATATCAGGAAACGGAAGGATGTCCCTGGCTTGTGGGGAAGAAGACCCCGAGTGAAAAGGGCCATACTTCCAAAACTGTTACACAGATTTAATGCAACCCCAATCCAAATATCACGTCCATACCTCACAGAAATAGAGAAATCATTCTTAAAACTTATTTGGAATCTTACAAGGCCTAGAATAGCAAAAGCAATTCTGGGCAAAAAAGGCAAGGTAGGAGGCATCACAATCCCCGACTTGAAATTATACCACAGCGCTTCTGTGGTAAAAATAGCATGGTGCTGGCAAAGAAAACAAAAACGAACCCGAGACTTTCTGAGATGCAGAAAAAACCTCAAACACACTCAGCCACCTTATCGTTGAGAAAGGGCCAAACATCTTCACTGGAAGAAAGATAGTCTCTTAAATAAATGGTGCTGAAAAACCTGGCTTTGCACTTGCCAAAGATTAGATCCATGTCTCTCACCATCCACTAAACTAAAATCAAAACGGGTCAAAGATCTAAATATTAAAACGGACAGAGTAAGCCAGGTATGGTGGTCCACGCTCGTAATCCTAGCATTTGGGAGGCTAAGGCAAAAGGGTTTCCGTGACTTTGATGTCAGCCTGGGCTACATAATGAATTCAAGGCCAGCCTGAACTGCATACAAGACCCTGTTTCAAAAAGAATCAAAACCCAAGAATCCTAAGTCTGCTGGAAGAGAGAATCGGTAGAATGCTTGAGGACACAGGAGCATGCAAAGAAACTCAGATCACGTAAATACTACAAAGAATCAACAAATGAGATCTCATCTCACGAAAAAGCTTTTTCACAGCAAAAGAAATCACCAACAGAGTAAAGGGACAACCCACCAAATGAAAAACATTTTAGTCAGCTGTTCTTTAGACAAAGAACTAATATCTAGAACATACAAAGAATTTTTTAAAATTGTGCACCTCTAATTAAAAGACTTAATTCAAAAGTACACATCTGAGATGAATACATACTTCTCAGATGAAGAAGTAGAAGCAGCAAATAATACAGGAAAAATGTTTGGCATCACTGGTCATTCAAGACATGCAAATTAAAACAGTGCTAAGATTCCACCTCACTCCAGAAAGAAAGGCTGTTACAAAAAAAAAAAAATCAGTACCAACAACAAATGCTGGTGGGGCTGTGGAGAGAAAGGAACCCCCTCCTCCACTGTTACTGGGGACGAGCACTCGTGCAACCAATGCGGAAATCAGTGTGGAGATTCCTCAAAAAACTAGAATCAGAGGTCCCATCTGAGCCAACTCTTCCCCTTCCCGAAAGAATTGAAAGCATCACACCACAGGGATATAAGTGCACCCGTGTTTACAGAAGCATCGCCTGTAACAGCTAAATCTGGGAGACAACTCAAAGGCCCATCAGCTGACGAATGGATGAAGAAGATCTGTTTTCCTCGTGGAGTACTCTTCGGCCATAAAGATAAGCTTGAGATATTTCTAGACCAATGGATGCAGCTTGAGAACATGCTCTTTGAGTGAAATACGTCAAACACACAAGTGTGAATATCACATTGTTTCTCTGGCGAGAGAAACTGAAAGTGAACATGAGGACCAAAGAGAATAATAAATATTGTGAAATAGGAAGAAACTGCTCAGAATCACACAGTGTGAGTTACTTTGTGAAGACTTACAATGTTTTAGGCACTAAAAGGTATAGTATTATTAAAAACTGAGCTGAGAGGTTAACAAATGAAAATATCTTCTAAGATCGCAATACAGTGTTTTTACCGTCTTCATTCACTAATAATGTTTGTTATGAAAAATTATTATTTTCAGAGAACTGCTTTTATATTTTCTTTATTAGTATCTATGCGTGCTATATTAAAATAACTTTTTTTTTTTTTTTTTTTTTTTTTTTTTTTTTTTTTTTTGCTTTTTGGAGACAGGGTCTCGCTTTGTAGTTCAGGCTGGCCCTGAGCTCACTGTGGTGCCCAGGCAAGCCGCCGCGAACTCAGCAATCCTCCTGTCTCTGCCTCCCGAGTGCTGGGATTACAGGCGTGTAAAATAACTTTTTAAATAAGGTGGCCAGAGTTCTAGCTCAGTGGTTCCAACGTCTGCCTTGCAAGCTCAAAGTCCCGGGTTTGATCTCTGGTAATGAAGAAAAAAAAAAAAAAAAAAAGATGCTCAGATCTGCCTCCCTGAGACCCTTTGGAGTTCTGCTTACTAACTCATCCCTACTTACGCTAATCCCAGGTTGAGTGTGCGTGCACGCACACACACACGCACACATACGTACACCAACTACGGGAAGAAATACCCGAGGAGAACTGAAAGATCACAAGGCTGGATAAATACCAGCACAAGGCCGGGTCCGGCTCCCGTCCCTGCCTAAAGGGAGACGTCGCGCTGAGGAAATGAACACCGGCTGAATTAAACCAGAAGACACAGTCCCTGACGCAGGTCTTCCCCTTGTGACTCTGCCGGGAGAGTGGAAGCGCCCCTCACCTGTGTGCAAGGCCAGCTGGGCTGACCTTGCTACTTCTTACCGAGAAACTACATTAACTCTCTTCTGCGGCGTCTGGGCCGGGCCCTCAGGCCATCGCAGAAGCTGAGTGCTGGGCTCTCCCCATCCGGGTGAATAAATATTGAAAAGAATAAATGTTGACATCACACGGCACCTAACTTCGCGGTGGGCAGATTGGCTGCAGGTAAATTGATTTGCATTTGCACAAGCCCACGCTAGGGTGAAGGTCAAACGCACCTCCTCCGGCCTTTCACTTCGCTCCTGTTCCTGGGATCAGGGCCACCCCGTCTTCATAGTCACATCTTGGAACCACAGGGCCCGTTAGACCCGAATGCCTGCTATAACTCCATTAAGGATTCATGTTTTATTCAGACGAGGAATGTGAGCCTATTGATTTTGCTTTAAGTAGCACATTATTCGATTAGACGGGATGTTTACTTTTCTGTAATTTCCAGGCTTTGTGCATCTAACAGGCCTGGTCACCGAAGCCCGACGGAGAGGGGCAGCCCATTGATTCCTCCCTGAGCCAGGGACTGGCAGACAGAGCCGGGAGGGACTCATTAAACCGGAAGGGACACTTTCCTCCTGCACAGGGCAAGACTCCAGTTTCCGGTCCGGTTGATCCCTCCCAGACCTCTAATTCTCTCTCTCTCTGCTTCCAGGACAAAGGTGCTGTGAGCTTCTTTCTTTCTTTCTTTTTTTTCAGCAATTGCAGGAATTGAACCTGGGTCCTTGTGCTTCCATGGTAGGTGCGGCACACTTGAGCTAAATCCCCAGCCCTTGTAAGCAGCTTTCTTTCAGCAGAACTTTCCACAGTGCCTGCCTTCCTTGGATCAGGCCAACTATGACTAAAACATAAGCCAAAATAAAGTTCTGCTCCTTTAAATTGTAGGTGTGGAGTATTGTGTCCAAATAGTGAGAAAATGATGAAGATGTTGCTCTTAGTATAATAACAGTTTTTAATCTAAACTTCGCTGTATGTTTTGATCATCTCTCTCATGTATACACAGGAAAAAGCATAATAAACATGAAGGTCACATCCACGGTTTTCAAATGTCCATTCAGGGTTGTGCTGTAGCTCCCGTGGGTTAGGTATTTACTGTATTTTTGTCATTCTGTGTTCAGAGCCGTCTCCATGGGCAAGTGACAAGGTGAAGCCTCTGGCTAATGAGAATGGCCGTTGGCGGGGACACCTTCCTGACTTTGACGGCATTTGGGGATCTTTACTTGGGTTTGAAAAATAAAGAAACTGGGGAGTGAAGCAAACTTGACTTGAGAAGGGCGTCGACATATAGAGACATTACCGGTCAACTTCTCGGTCTAAGAGAAGTGATTTTGAAGAAGGTTAATGCGACGCGTCTCAGCGAGAGAAATTAAAATACAGAAGCGGGCGCACATAGGCGTCCGTTGTGTGAGTTAAACACGCCGTCCACTTGGCTGGCCTGAGAGTCACGCGGGGCTCAGTGGGGTCAGTTCCGCGTGGTCCTGCGAGCGCTGTGGTGTGGCCCTGGGCACTTCCTCTCTATGTCCTTCGCTTTGCTTTGTGACCGCCATGCCACACACAGCTTTGCTCCGCCGTCCCCTTCCGCCAAGACCTTCCTCCTGGAGCTAGCCAGACTGTGGACAGAACCTCTGGAAACCGGAAGCAAAAATAAGCCCTTCCTCCTTTAAGCTGTGTGTGCTGAGTGTTGGGTCCCAGCAGCATGAAGCTGAGTTGTGCATCTGTGTTATTTTCTTATCTGGGTAGCTCGGTCCCCAAGAGATTATGCTATTTCAGTGGCAAATTAAATCCAAACAGCAGTTTAGAAGATGTAATTAGAAAAGAATGAATAAAGAATAAGAACAGAATAAAGCACATCCTTCTCTGCAGGCTGCTGTTCCGTCGACAATAGCACTGGGAGAATTTCTTCCCTAATGAGTGAGCCACGCTCGGGAGTCCTGTGCTGTCGCCGGCCATGTCCGCTCTTTCTTCCTCTCGTTTCTAAAGCCAGGAATGCCTCTCCGCACCTTCATTATCCAAATGATAGGTGTCAATAAAGAGCCACCATATTACTAAACTCTCGGCCTACCTCGGCAGTAACACGACTTAATTGGAAGAATCCTCTCTTATTTCTGCCTCGATTGATGCAGATATTTTTGTGCTAAAAAGAGAATT